>JAGPOW010003447.1:29533907-29551625 GCA_030014935.1 Caiman crocodilus | reverse complement strand
CGGACCCCTCTGCTCTGAGGGAAGGGGGGAACGGACCCCTCTGGTCTGAGAGAAAGGGGGGAATTGCACCCCTCTGCTCTGAGGGAAAGGGGGGAACAGACCCCTCTGGTCTGAGGGAAGGGGGGAACTGCACCCCTCTGGTCTGAGGGTAGGGGGGAACGAACCCCTCTGGTCTGAGGGAAGGGGGGAAATGCACCCCTCTGCTCTGAGGGAAGGGGGGAATTGCACCCCTCTGCTCTGAGGGAAGGGGGGAATCGGACCCCTCTGCTCTGAGGGAAGGGGGGAACGGACCCCTCTGCTCTGAGGGAAGGGGCAGCTCCCCCCGAGCCGATGAAGGGAGCGGGGCAGGCTGAGGGCATGGGGCACAGCCCCGCGGGAGGGTCGTGGCCCTGCACCCCCACATCTGCTGGAGGCCGAGCGCTCCAGACCCCGACCAAAAAGCAAGCCCAGCCCCCACCCTCACAGAGAAGGGGCCTTACGGGGTCACATCCAGTCCAACCCCTGCTCACAGCAGGACCGGCCCCAGCTACAGCATCCCAGCCACGGCTTCGTCTAGCCGGGCTTTGTCCCCTCGCCTCACCCCGTGACAAGCTTGAGAGCACTCAGCGCCTTGCAATGTATGGGGGAGAACAGGCCGCATCACCCCCGGGGCCCGGGGCAGGGAGTAACCACCCCCAGCAGAGAGAAGGGAAATAGAGGCACCCCCGGCCGTCAGGTTTCCTGCTTTCGGGGGGGAGCAGGCAGGCGCTGAGCTAACTCCTTGCCCTTGAGACCCTGCAATGAAGCAGGGGAGAGCCGCCACCCATTCGCTACTCCCTTCTGGGGGCAGGAGCTGGTGGAGGGCACAGCTCCCCCCTCGCAGCTGCTGGCCCGCTCACTTGCGAGCAGCACCGTTACATCTGTCCAGGCCTCGCGTTGTGTCGGGGCTGACGGTAGTTTTATGACAAGTTTAAGCAATGCTTAATGCCTCCGGCAGGGGTTTAGACTAGGTGACCTCTGGAGGTGCCTTCCAGCCCCACTTCTCTGTGCCCTGGGATTACATCAGGAGCAGCGGCTAAGTTATCACAGACTAAGGCAAGGTCTCGTGTCTAACCTTGCATCTAGGTTATTACAGAGCAGGGCAAGCTCTCATTGTAGACATCCACATCACAAAGACAATCCATCACCTTCATTCTCAGGGGAGGAGAGGAGAGGGGAGCTTGCTCTTCATTAGTTATGTGCCATCCCTAAGCAGGGACCTTTTTTCCAGCTGACCAGCTGTCACGAGCATAGCTGTGAACCCTGTTTTGCGCAGCTATTCCAGTCATGAAACGGCCGGTTACAGCGGGAAGACCCTCCTTTCCTGTGCAGTTGATGCAGGGTGAATAGCCACTCTCTGACCCAGTCGCACTGTGGTAAACTGGACCTCGCCCGAGGCAAATCCAACTCCAAGTGCAGCACCCACATCATGAACTCAGTACCATGTTAAAATGCTGGTACTAGCTTTGTGGTTAATATAGCCCCCAATTTTTTGCATCAAAACAATAAAAACCTTTGAGACCACGAAACAAGGAGGTTTTACTAATTTTAACTGAGAAAGAAGTTTATACTCACATAAGTACCAATGATTATATTCTCCCCTTGATACACATAGAAGTTAATAGCAGTTACATACTTGCAGCAGGACAAAATTATAGCCCCATAAAAGGTAATAAGAAGAGAGGAGGCCAAACCAAATTCCTACAGAGTTTGGATCTAAATCCAAATCCAAGCACTATACTTTAATCTTTGTACAGAACTGCCCCACCCTCACCCTCTATCACAATTCATATCAGGAGGCCTCCCCATTTTTAAGATGCTCAGATCTGGTCTCTCAATAAATAGCTTCTAAGCCTTGTGTATTTTTCTGCTCAGTCACCTCAAGACTTTGGGCTAGACCCACAGACTTAGGATGCCCTCTAAAAACAGGACTGAAACAGGGCTACAGCTGCAAGCAGTAGCCTTTTTCTCTAGCTCTAGTGTCACGAAATCTTACCAACCTAGTCTCTCCACGTCACGTACACAACCCCATCAATTGTTCAAGATTTATGCATCTTTTCTCCTAGTAGGGTGAATGTAACCCTTTTGACTGCCTACTTTGAGAGAGACAGAGTGCTAAACATAAGACTCTTAATAGCCGAAATTCTCTCTGCTCTTCATGGACACTAAATGAGCACCTTTTCCATTATTTATTTCCCCAAGTGGTTCTGGCTGTCCTCTGCCCTGGAGATCATTGAAACGTATTGTCATGTACACACACACCCCGCATAATTTGTGAAATATTTGGGGGGTGGGAAGGCACAGTCAGGTAAAAAAGACTACACAAATATCTATTGTTATAAGGTGTATTAGCCCTTGCATGCTGTCTCCCTTTAGAAGAGAGTCAAATGTATATCATATTTTATTTCAATTGTTTCTTCAACCCAGGATTGGATTTTCATTTCTGGCCTATCTCCCCCCCACTGGAGTCAGTGGGCCATTTACTTCCAATGACAGCAGTGAAGCCAATATCGAGCTAGTTTGAATATCATACCCTACTATGAAATGCATTTGTCAATACCACAGTGTGCCAAATTCAGCCTCCCAGTCAAACCTCCAGTGATTTCAGTACAGTTGAATTCACTTGGTGTAAATTTGGCCTAATAAGTCTACTGGGCAAAGATTCCAATGAGAAGTTATAAAAGTTAAACACTCTATATTACTTTTTGTATAAGTAACATTTACCTAATTATGGCTTAATCCCATATTGAAAATGTTATTAATCTTTCTTGATCCTGCAAAGTGTAGACTCTGTTTAACCTAGAGAGCAATCTATATCATTCAACAGCTGCAGCACATCACCCATGTGTTGTTTATCATTCATGACAAGACTTGAAATACCTAAGTCTGCTGGCGTTTATCACTAGGCAATGCCATAATCGCTTCTAATTCTGATTTGGGGATATAACGTTACATCTTTCCATACGGGTGGAGAGGATTAGGCCACTGTAGCGGCAGAAGAGGGGAGATGTCTCATTGTGGCAAGAGATCACGGTCTACACTGGACTTGGGCAAGTGACCAGCCCTAGTTGACCCGGATGCAAATGAAAGCCTGATCATTCAGGTCAGAGTGAAAGGTCATACATGCTGCTAGCCACATCACTCCCTTGGTATCACTGGTCACAGAACCTGTTGTGCCTTCACCATGTGAACTCCCCGAGCCAGTTAGGCTCACGTGGACCTCTCGCCTTGTGTGATGTGAAGGACAACTCGGTACATGTCACTGCATCCTGCTATAGGATTCCCTTGGCTAGGGGGGCAGACATTTTCAAGTTGTCTGTTCGTTCTTCATTCCAAATCTGCTAAGTTTCCCAGTTGTGAAGTATCATGCAAACGATCTCTGATGTTCATAAGTATGTGCAATGAAGTTGCCTGATTTGATTGCCATGCACAATTCATTATATCCATGAAAGTCCCATTCTAGAAGCTCTCCTGTATGCTGTCCTGGAGCTCAGGATTTATGCCTGAATCTACAATGCCTTGGTTTAGAGAGTGTTTGCCACTGAAAAACAGAGCACCAAATCCTCAGTCCAGACCAAGTTTCCTTTATGCAGAAGAAAAAAAGAACTTAATAAGGCACCTGGCGATTCTTATATATTAAGTCTCTCAGGAACACATCTATAATATCAGAGAGCAGGAGATGCAGCCGAAGTATACTGCATTCCTCCTAGGCCAGCAGACAGTTGCTTGGAGAACTCTTCCAGCTGATGATATTTAAAGGCAACTTTGCTTTTGGCTGCACAGAACATAAGATCATAACCAGCTACTAGTTGGAGGACTGAGAGCGGAGGGTCAAAGCCTTAAAAAGGTATTTAGGCACTTTGTTTCTTTTGTTTTGGACCTGGATTCTTATGCAAGCGTCTGCCTTCCTGGGGGGGCGGGGGGGAAAGTGATCCAAGGTTGTAGCTGTTGTCCATGAGATACCACAACAGAAAAAGCTGGAAGGAAAATATTGCCCTCTGGTAGTAGAAGGTAAAGCACGATGATCCCAGCATGTAGAAACAGAGGCTGAGGGGCTCTCAACATTCTCCTCCAACACATATATTTGTAGAGGCCCCTCTCTCATAATCCTCTCTCAGGACTTAGGTGTCATGATCAGGTACACAGCATGCCAGAGGCACCAGTTCCCTAGACCTTGACAGAGAGTTGGCATTAACCGCTCTCCTTGCTTGAATCAAACCTGTCTCTTGCAGGTTTTGAAGCAGTGGCTGCTGGCTATTGTGTAACCCCTGAAGAGATATTAGGTGGGTTTTTATTGACTTATTTCCCCTTTGGCACTCCCCCTTCCTCTCTTTTCTAACCTGCCTACAACAGAATATCTTTGAAGTAATGAATCTTTAAAACGCAGTGAGGAAAAAGTACATTTCTGAACCATACTGAACCCCTTCCACCAGAGACAGGGAAAGTTCTTACATTTTATTGGTATTAAAAAAAAAAAACCTAGCAGGGAAAGATAAATAAGAGATCGTGCTATTACATATACGATCCCTGTATATCTTGCACATACCACTCTAACTCCCTGCAATTTCCAGGACTGCAGGTTAGTTTTGTTAGCTCTACCATACAGTAGTGCAGAAAAGCTAATTTAACCTCTGCTGGAAAGGATTATCCGATTGTGAAAAGATCCCAAGATATTCTTCCACGTTATAGCAAGTCACAGTTCATTTTGTAGCTCTTCCTCCCACCCCACATTTAAAAATTCAGCAGAGATTGTCTCCAACTTTATTTGCAACTCCCCCTTCCCATGCCATACAGCAAAACAGCGATATTTGTTTTACTGTAGCAGAATCTGGATCGTCTCAATTTTTCTGTATCCACACAATTAAAAGCCCAGCAAAGAAACAGGGCATGTGGCAATACAAACAATATGTTAGTAACAGAGGAAAACCGCACCAGTTATTTTGTAAGTTTTACAAATATTCCAATACACAGGTTTAAGAAATCCTCTCCCTTCGAAATGGTTTCATATTGCCACAGTGATTTGAATAGCCGGGGGAAAAATGATACTTCCATCGGCCTTAATAGGAGCCAGATCTGCTTCTACTAAATTGGCTGTCCTAATTCACTGTAATACTGGACTATTCACTAGTCCTAATTCAGTGCAATACTAGCATAAATAAATTTACGATCTTATTTTGATCTGCAGCTGCTATATTCATTTGGAGACCAACACAGCTTTTGACCAGGCGTGTCATGGGGAAAGACTAAAGAAACCCAAGCAAAAGAGAAAATGTCAGATTATTAATAATTTACCACGAGAACCTGGGGACAGATTTCTGTGCAACATTTTTCCCCCTTTGGCAAAAGACAGCATACCCACAGATCTCTAGAAGAGGGAAGAGATAAAAACAATTTGAAAACATAAAAGGCTTGTGTTAGAAAAGACATAGTAAGAGATCAACCTTGCCTTTTATTTTAAACATAACCCTTAGGATCAGCAGACTGATGCATGCAAAAACACACACACGAGACGTCCTAGTCAAGTGAATGAGAATGGATATAAACACCAACTGCAGTTGACTGTAGTGGTGTGGGCAAGTGGGGAGAAATTCAAAGGTGTAAGTCCTACATCTTCGACAGATCGTTTACTTGCTATTAGTCCATACCTATTTGTCTTGCCTTTTTTTGTGTCAAAGCTCGTCAAGGCATTCTTCTCATATGGGGTGACTAAGCACAATGGTGACCCCATTGTAGGTAAGGTCTTTACTTGCTGCTGGAACATAATTAAATACCAAAATCTTAAGAATTTTAAGGCTGTAAAGTGAGAGACTCAACAGATAGAAAATGCTAGTATTAAAGTAGCCTGTGCATACACCTTCATTCAACATTATCCCCTACCTCCACTATCAGTTGTTATTTTTCCACGGGGCCCCTGCCTCTTTCTTTGCACCAGCCATTTGTTCCTACTTTTAGTTTCCTTACAATACTTACCAGCAGGAGCCTTCTCCCTCTTTCTGGCTGTTTGACTCGTTTCTCACTTGTCTCCAGCTCCTTATCTGATGTTCTCTAATCCCAGCCAAATGGGTCCTGGTCCTTCCCCTGCCTTACCCATATTCTTTACTCAACCAGGCCCAGGACAATGTTCACCAAACTTATTCCCAGAACTCAACAGCTTTGACTACAAGACTTAATTTTTTTCTAACCTTTTCTAATGTAAAGGAGCTTTAAGTTACATTTGCATCAGAGCAGGCTCACCCTCCCAGTTGTTCTGCTCATTGCCTCATTATTCTCCCTCTCCCATTCCTACCTTTACTCATCTCCTCTTTGCTACATCATTTGCTCTCTCCTCACAGTGCTCTTATACCCCTTCAGGATCATGATCATTTTCTGCCTTCCATGATGCCATTTACACTTCCACCTTCTTTCCATACTCCCTCTTTTTCTTTCTTCCCTCAATGACCCTTCTTTTGCTCATTCGCACATATATTAGAATCATTGCCAGACAAACGACTTTCACAGAGATTATTATACAAGTCAGGAAGCATCACTGTCTGATGGACAGAGCATTCCCAAAGCACCTTTCAGCTTCAGAGGCCAGGCCGGCCCTGGCATCAGCTCAGATGAATATATTTAAAACAACAGAGCTGAAGTTGCTGAGCAGCGTGAAAACAGCAGGAGCTAGAGTTTTGTTGTGCCAAACAATGTTCTGGGCACCTTGCTCAACTTCTCATTAAAAATGAAAACAAAACAAAACACAAAAAGAAGTACTGATGTATAAAAATTAAAAACAATGCAGATGAGTCATAGAGGAACTATAATTGCTTGCATCTCCACCAGCCTTTCCAGGTCCTTTCTTCCTAGACAGTTTCCAGTGGGGGATGATTATAACAATGTGCTAGAATGTAATACTCTCAGTTAATTTAGAAGTGCAATCTTTTGTTTTTGCTTTCCCCCCACTTTAAAATGTTCCCCTGCAATAGTGAATACTGATGGTAAAGAGATGAAAGAAAAGATGAAAACAATCCCTGGAGTTTGGAGTCCTTGAGGAAATTACCAAATGTATTTCTCCACCAGCTTAATCCAGTACAGAAAGGCACTGGTCCTTTTGTGCTGTATTGTACGTGATAATCCACAATCAAGGGGAGGTGTGAATACAGACTGGACTGGATTCTTTCCTGTATGAGAGCAGGCAGCAAGAGGGCTCTCACTACCTACTCCTCTAGGCTAGCTTCAGCTCTGACAAACCTTAAGGCAGCTCCTGATCAAGTAAGATTGGCAACTGGCATTGATGATATCCCACTGGAGGACTTCCTGAGCAGGGCAAATTTCTGCCATGTCCTCACCAAACTACGTAGGTGTGGGCATGAGAAGACTTGGGACCCAGCATGTTTAGTTCAGAAACATGCTCAGAGCTCAAAGTCAGAGTCCACAAAACAAGCATGTGAAGCCACAAATGCTGTGGCAAGATACCAAACCAGTGCCTGGCATTTGGGAAATAATGCAAAAACTGCAAATCGACCACATCATTTTGGAAGAGTTAACAAAGAGTGGATATCATCAGCAGAGGAGGACAACATACTTGGTAGCTATGACAGATTCTTACCATGAATCATTGACAGTGCTCCAGGAGAAAATGAATGAACTGGGGGAAGAAACCTCTTTATAACAGTCATGTATAGAGGGCTGAGTACAATTGTCTTAATAACATTCCCGAGAAGGGGCAGAAGACCCATCTATTCAGTAGCATAGTGTGGGGTGTACAAGTGGGGCACATGTGCCAGGTGCCACCCCAGGACAGAGGTGCTAGAAGGATGAGGAAAGCATGCCTTACTATGGGGCTACTCACTACAGCCTACTTTGCTGATGCCTGTCTGCAGCCTTGCCTTCCTCTGCGGGCACTTCCTAACTCCAGGAAACAGCCACTGCAGGAAATGTCAGAGAGTACATGGCATTCTGGGAATTGTAGATTAGCAGTAGAGTTTAATGCTTCTGGGAAAAAACTGACTCCCATATTTTGCAACAAAATTCAGCATTTTTTTTTGGCACCCTGGACATGGGCTCTGATAGCAAAAAATGGGGTGAAAGTTTCCCTTGGAAGCAGCATACTCCACTGCTAGTCTAGAGAACTACCATTCCCAGAATACCTTCTACTCTGATCCTAAATTGAAACTGAGAGGATTTGGGGGTAGGGGAGAGGTTTACCCAGGGTGCATTTTTCCAAGCCACACTTCTGCCTCTGTCTAACAGTCCTAGACTATTATTCTCACTTTCCTACTGCAATATTACTAGAAAACACCGCAGCTAGAGAAGTGACAGCGCATATCAAATTAATTTTGTTCACGGTTTAGCGCGAATGAATTTAAGCCATTTGCAGCAAATTATTTGCAGCAAATAATTACTAATCGTCATTATCTCCAATCCCATACATTTGTGGAAAACGATGTCAAAATAATAAAGCACCTACTAAAATGGCAGTGGGCCCTTTCAGCATTCTGCATTCTTATATTGCAGAATCGCATCAATGAAACATGGACTATCCTTGAAGATGTTTTAGTTCAATAGAAAAACTGAAATCAAAAGTCTTGCACTGTTAAACCGACATTAGAGTCACTGGAAAGTTGCACATAAATGGAGATGCAGACAAGGTGAAGCAAAAAAACCTCTTAGTTTGGTTGGGGTCCCAGTCTGGTTTGAGCTCTTACAATTTCTTCAAAATGATGTTGCACATAATATCTACAATGGGAAATAAGTTACGAACAGCACTGGTGTTACCAGAACAAACTTGCACGGTGGTACAGGGTGGTTATTCCAGACAGACCCAGAACAAGGGGGAGAAGACACAGATTTCATAGACGTTTGGGCTGGAAGGGACCCTGGAGGATCATTGAGTCCAGCCCCCTGCCCTATGGGCAGGAAGTCAACAGGGATCATAGGATCCCAGCAAGATAAGCATCCAAATGCATCACCTATTCCATAGGCGATTTTCCTAGGGAGGGAAGGAAGGTTACCAAGTCCATTCTCAAACAGGGTTCTGGCTGGCTCCAAGGGATTACACAAATGTATTTGAATGCAATTTGACCCAAGGGATCCAGAAGTTAAGAGTCTTTGTCTCTTGCTTTCAATGTATTAGTACAGATAAACCAAGAAACAGAAAAAAAGCTGAAAATGCACAAAACCACAGCAGGGGGAAAGAGAATGAGCAAGCATACAGCCAAGATAATGTCTCACTTTCACATAGTTACCTCAGTTCAGAAAGAGAAAGCCCTAAGATAATGCATTTGTCCCAACATCAGATGGAAAAACACCCCCTTCCTTTAACTTTCAAATGTCATGCTTTTTCAAATTGGGATAAATTGCTGTCATAGTATTAAGCGGTCTGTTATCCCAGAAAAGACGCAATGCATTTTTTGCTTATAAATGAAGAGACTGAGAGAAGAGCTATAAAATAAAAGGAAGAAATAAGGCAGCCTTTTTATCATAACAGTAGAGAGATAAATACCATTCAAAATTAGAGGCTCAGTTTCATAACTAGAATAAATGCACCTCCTTCGCACCTTTAAATGCTATGTCTTTATTTTTATTTAATTAGGCAATTTTATGGTAAAGACCCTTTGCTTTTATGGGAAAAATAAGAGTTTAAAGGACTATAGAAGTAGCATACTGGATAAGAACTACAGAAATACATGCTGACAGAGTTAAAGAATAAGAAAGTAGTTTTGTAGCACTGTATGCAGTGGCCTGAAAATGTCTGGTATTAATTTATGACTTCACATATAAAATTTTGTACAGCTATTTGCCTCACCATGGAGAAAAAAGTTTCACACTCTCTCTCTCATGCCTGCAACAGCAACTAGACCCAAGGTGATTGGAATGGGGGGGGGGTTCATCCTAGTCCATCTTGCAAATGGCCTGTACTTTGCCTGATTGTGCAAGTTTTTCTTAATTGTCCCCAGCCAAGCAAAAATATCTGTTACTTATCAGCTAAGTGATGAGGCCATTGGGAGAACTTGCTGGGAAGAAAGCAGCATAGAGGTATCTGTAATACAAGAGAGATGTTCATGGTAACTTGTGGGTGTGACATAGATTTTTGATCTGTGTTTGCATGTAATAGAGGGATGAGTAGAAGGGTAAATAATTTCACTTGTACTGAAATTACCGAGTCTTCAGACTACAGCCACCATCATGTATGCAACACCCCCATGTTCTCTATCCTGTTATGTACTTTGCTCCATGGGATAGTCCATAGATATCAAAGAGATTGCTTCTGCCCCTGTATCCATAACTGTTTTTCTATAGCCATGCATGGCCAGTAAGCACGGACTTGAATGAACAAGGGAGACCAAACTTTTCTGGGGCAAAGTAGGATTGTGACATTTGATCCCTGGAAGCGAAAGAACAACCTCTAAGCTGAGAAAGAGCAGGCAAAGTCATCTCTTCCATTTCTGCCTCTGTAAGGTTTTCACACTCACTAATTCTTACAAAAGAAAAGAGGGTTTTTTCTGCAGACAAAAGTTGTTAACAATTGAGAGAGAGGGCTTGTTATGGTTATTTATATACTTGCTGGCATTCAGGTACCCTGGTGCCAATTGCATCATAAGTGCATGGAGAGAGATGGCAGCTAGAGTTAGAGGCAGCATAGTTTAATAAAGAATAAATCTTGCCAGACATAAATGGAAAGAGGAAATGCAGTACACACAATATATTTAGATTTTAGTCAAGCATTTGTTAGACTGTCCTGCAAAGCGTAGGGGAGCCTGTTAGGATAATCTTATTTAACATTTTCATCAATTACCTGGACAAAGCAGCAAACACCACAGCAATTAAATTTGTAGCAGATGTTACACTAGGAGGAGTCAGGATGGAGAAAAATGCAGAACCCAGGGAGATGAAGTTCCACGCTGATGAAGAAGATAGAAATCAACAAGATGTATACAATTCAAGCGTATGCAGTTTTAAGTTTACTCTGCAAAGAGCCCCTTAGGGAAGTAATATATACAATTCATTTTAATAATTCATCTCTAGACACTGAGTACAGGTTCTTGAGTTTTTGCTGATGGGATACGACTCCTACCATGGTATAATACAGAAAAAAAAGTCTCTGATGAAGATAAATGTGCCTTGTGGGTAAGTCACAAGAGATATTAACAATTAGCCATTTACTGGAAATCAAGATGTGTACATTCAATTCAAATCCTCCAAGTTTTCATTCAAAAATGTCATTCACAGAGACAAGTCTGGGTGGAATTTAATATTTTTCACTCTACCCATATTCAAATGCAACAGGGATCTGATTTTCAAGGGTCCTGAGAACCTATAAATCTTATTGAAGTTAATGGAAACTACAGAGATTCTGTACCTTTGAAGCATTTAGAGTCTTATTTTTGAGGGGTTATAACTATAGGCCTTTCATTCTTATGCTAAGATAGTGGAGAAAGAAGCTTTATCCATCTGGTGATTAGAGTGTTAGAAGTCAGGATATTTTGGTTCTTTGCTGAACTCAAATATCAATTGCCAGTATGATCTTGGCCAAATCACAAACATGTTTTCAAATGGAAGTTGGGTGCCTTTGAAAATCCTATAACTTACTATCTACATCTTAAGGCACCTAAATACCTTTTAAAACCTTGGTATCTCAGTTCCCCAACTTCTAAAGTAGGAATTGGAAATACATGTTTTCTTCCATCTCACCTGCTTAGATTGTAAATTCTTTAGAGACTACAACTTCCCACAATGGTACCCTATCCTCAATTGACTCTCCAGGGAATACTAAAGTATAAACATCTATAAATACAGTTCATACAGGAATGATTTCTCTTAATACTACTTGTTGATAGATTTGAATAGATCATATGTGAATCCCTCCTCTCCCTCCCCCGACCACCCAAACACATTAAGCCAATAAGTTACAAAGGTGTTTTATAAGCAAAATACTAATGTGGAATCCCACATCTGAACCTATATTGGACGGATGATAATACAGAGCCAAAGTCTACACTATTTGCAGCGAGACAACATGCAACATCCAAAATAGCAGCAGATCCTGAAAAAAATTGACGTCCTCCTAGAAAGAATGTTTTAATCATTGCCACAGCAAGTACCAATTACATTTTCTCAAAATCAGAACTTTATATCATTGAATAGATTTGCTAGAGGATTAACTCACGGCATCAAGCTAAGATTCCCGTCCTATTTAGTAGAAGCCTGCAACATTATATACATTCCCCTATCATTAATTACAAAAGCAAAGTTTGATTATGCATTTGTTTTTATGAACAGATAACACAATTTCATTTCCTATTTAGATGCTGACTCAGAGTACTATCCCTATTTAATGGACATGCCGAAATCCCAGTGAATTCAAGAAGGTTTAAAACACAGGAGGGTAATTGATGTTCTAAATAAGGCTGAACTTAATACATGCATTACTGCTCCCCTGACTTGTGGCTTTAGAGGCAGAAGATGTTTAACTACTCAGTGCTCCCTAGTCCAGGGGAGGGCAAAATACAGACTAAGGACCAGATCTGCCCCACCGAGGGATTTTGCCTGGCCTGTATGGATCCCTCAGTCCTACCTGGCCCAGGCACAGGGGGCAGCCCAAGCCATGGTGCATGTGGCCGACCCTGCCACCCCTAGGAGCACAGCAGGGCTGGGTGGTGTGGTGGCTAGATTGCAGCTCTACCCTGGGCCCCGGACTCACATTGTCACCGCCTTAAGATCCCAGCCCTGGACGCAGATCCCAGTTTGCCTGGCCACATGCCCTACATGAGTGGGTCCCAGGCAGCCTCCATGGAGACCCCAAGATTGCTGGGTGGTGACAACATGGGGCCAGGACCCAGGGCAGAGACAATCCGCTCACTGCATACCCCTGCCTGTGAAACTGGCACCTGCCGCAGGGCTGTGCAGACAATGGATCACAGCTCTACCCTGGGCCCAAACCCCATGCTTTTACCACCCCACAATCTCAGCCCTGGCCCCATCCACCCATTCCACTCCAGGGTGTCACTTCCCACCCACCCGTGACCCCATCCCAACCATGTGGCCGAGTATGAAGCAGAACCACTTAGGGAGTTTGGGTGAATTGTTGCGTGGGGTGGGAAAACTGATCTAGTCTGTAACAGCTCATCAAATCTCCCTATGTGGTCAAAATCATTGCCCACCCCCACCCTAGCCTGACAAGGTACTTGCTTTGATAGAAGTTTCTGTAATAGAAGTAATGACCACATCACACAAACCTTGAGAAATTAAGGATAGTTGTCTTGTGCTATCACTATTGCGGTGGTTTAAGGAAAAGAGAAGAGTCTGGATTGAAAAATATAATCTGAATATGAATAAATACTGCCTAGCACGGAGATCTAATATACTGTGGAATAAACTCCTGATGGAGGCATCGATAGCCTTGTTACTTGAGACTCATAAGACCGGACTGATTACAACACTGAAGAATAAACTCCAGGGAGCAATCCTGTAATGGCAGGGGGATGGACTAGAAGACAAAATAGGTAATTTCCAGCAACTTCTAAGCATGGAATGACATTTCTAGCAGTCATTCTGAAAACTCAAGAGATGCAAGGCTATTTTCCACATACATAACATTTCTGTATGGGAATCAGAAGAACTCTTGTATGCTGCATATAAATGCACATAGCTGTCTGACCTTAATACAGAGTATGATCAGCAATGACAATGATACTTATAATACACACACAGTCACTGCCATGATACTGACCTTAATGTATCTGAATACAAAAAGGGATGCTCTTATTTTATACTACACTCCCTTTGTTTTTTGCTTCTCCCCCCCATCCCCCATGCTATTCCATGGGTAATCAACTTAAAAAAAAAATTTAATAGCAGTATCATGGATGGATTTACATCCAATCCCTAATCCAAATTGACTTCCCTACCAATTAAAAATTGGTGTTTAAATATTGTGACATTCAAAAAGCAACCAAAGGTTTACAGTGATTAAAAGTAGAAGGGGGAAATAATGTATTATTCAAGCTTTAGAGCTTGCTTAATGCAAGATCAATTTTGTTAAGTGTTGCTTAGCAATGGATTAAGAGCACAGATCCTGCATATTAATGTAGGGTGGGGATAGTAGCATCTCCTGTGGAAATACACATTTTTAGGCTTTCCTGGTCACAGGCAAGCATCTGCAGAGAGCTCAAGCCAGATGGGTACAAACATTCAGCTTGTATGTTGCTCTTAATATTTATATTTCCAATGAATTCTCCATATACTAAGGCTCTGCACCTGATCCTACTGAAGCAAACAACAAGCTGCCAGTGACATCACAACAGAGGCAAAATCAAGTTCTTGGCAACATTCAGTTTCAATGAAAACATAATTCTGATACGGGCTGTGAAACTTTCTAATCACATCATTGTTACATGGACGCATAACCATTATTTCCATTCAGAAAGGGATGGTGGATATTTGCTCCCAGGTGGCTCACCAGGATCTTCAAGGTTTCAAATTTAGCTTCCTCCATTATAAATGGACTTCAGGTCATTTAGTGCAGAAGTCGCCAAGTCTCATGTCATCTCTTCCACCCTGGTGAGTCTTGTGTTGGTGCCATGCAGTAGAATAGCCCAGTGTTTCCCAATCAGCGTGCCGTGACACAAAAGTGCACCGTCAAAAATGACCAGGCGTGCCATGGAACTTTGCCATGGCAATGCGCTACAATAGGTATGAGGACGGGGAATGCATTAACAGGTGTGCCACGGAAAATTTTTATTAATGCAAGTGTGCCTTGGGCTGGAAAAGGTTGGAAAACACTGGAATAGCCCATGCAAGCATTCAGGGCTGTGATAGGAGTGGGTTGCTTGATGCAAAAGACACAAAGGTGCTATGAATGCACTGAGGCTACGTTTTCCAAAATGGAGGGAGGACTATGGGTACAATGAGATGGGATGTTTCTGCATGCAGGGTTGGGTCAGTGATGCGCTAGAGAAATTTGAACTGAGAACCTTTTCCAAAAGCACTGAAAACACTTCACTGTTCACAGCAGTCCAGGGCTGTATTTAAATTAAAAATAGTGATGCAACCTTAAACTGCAGCTTTGAGGGCCACCTCTGAAGACCATAAAAATATCATTTTGGCCTTCCCTGTATGAAATGCAGTTGCTGTTGTTTTTTAAACTTCTTGCTTGCTTGAATTTCCTGTCTTTCTAGGGCAGAAAGGAAAGAAATGTTATGATTTCATGTTAGACACTATCTTGGTAAAGACTCTGACTACTTTCTTTCAGCCTGGACTTTTATTATGAACTAAGATTTTTCTAGCACCTTACTTCCTTTCTCATATAGGACACAGTAGGCATTAAGACTGTTGGTTGGAAAGCTATCAAATGCACCATGTTTTTCCTTGTGCATCTAGATCATTCTTGTGGGACTGAGATTAATTGGCCAAGACTAGATTACAGCATTAATGAGAGGTAGAACAGTGTATGGATTTGACTTTTTTGGTTATTATCCATTTTATGCACACAGGTTCTGCTTAACTCAAATATTTCTTAATAGCTGTTCAGTTTTATATTTCTTCCTAATCCCCTACTTTCCACCCATCTTGGGATACCTTTCAGCTTCTGATCTATCATTCTTTTCCCAGAAGACTCTCTCGCTATCATTTTCCTTGCATCTAATTTTAAATAAAATGTGCAAAACCAGTCTGTACCTCGCTGGGGAACTGAAAAAAAACATGCATAGATGCAGAAGTACAATTGCTGATATTCAAACACCAATAACAGTTCAAATTAGTAGACTCTTCAGGACAGTGAGTGTCTCTTATTCTAATATTGCTGAGAACAGGATCCCTTTGTGCCAAGAAGACTCCTGTGCTGTACTAAATAATCTTATTTAATATAATGTTTAATTAGTTGTGGCAATATTACAGTAACAGCCAGGGGTTCCATTGTGTTGGGTATTGTTCATACGTAAGTTTAGACTCTTTGCCATAGAAAGGTTACAAGGTGGGGCCTTAAGCCATCAAGTTGATTAAACATAAAAATACCTAAACATAGTAATCTGAAAGCAATAGGGCTACCTAAGATAAGTAGTGTTAAATTCAAATTCTTTGCTCCAAAACTCTTTGCTTGGCAGCAGACAGATATAGGAAAAGAGTGGACAAAGAGATTAAGGTGACAGTGAAGGGAATACCAGTTACAGCGACTTGTCTTTGAAACTGGTGTAGGTCTTTAGTAGGAAATTAATGAAATGTTGCCAAAATCTTAAGGAAAATAGAGTAAAGGTTGAACGCAAAGCAAGCTCAGTATAGTATCTTAATAATACTTTGTTCCTTCTGAATTGTACTGCTGAGCTGAAATATCTTGATTAGCAATTCACAATCAAAATGCATTTAAAGTCTGGGCCACAAGAGTTCAGAGACATCTTATTAGTCATGATAGCATCTTCTTCATAGTCTGACCACTCGAGTCTTGAATAACCGTCAGGGCTGTTTTTCCATGCACTTGTCTTGATTGGTTAGGCTAGATTAGCACTTCTTTCATGCACTTAAGCGTAGATTTATTTTTGGGACCAGCATGTTGCTTTCAATTTATTTCTATTTCAGTTCTTGGTATTCCACTAAAATTTCTGCTCATGCTTCATCTTCTGTGCTTCAGGTACCATAGCTTACTATGCTCATCCATCTTGTGGTATAAGAGACAGCAAATACTGTAAGGAATTGGCCATGTATTGGCTGTGTAACATTAGTCACTGCCAGACAAAATCCAAATTGTCCAATTGTCATCAGCCCTATAAAGAGAACGATACTTGGGAGTGATTCACCTTTAGTTCAAGAGGTAGGGCCTTCCTTTCTGGGGCAGGATCAACTGAGTTCTTTCATTTCCAGACATGGACACTGGTGTCAGGTAGTGATAACTGACGTCAGAAGTGGCAATGGATCGCTTACAATGTATTTAGTGAAGATGTCTGAAGTATCCACAATGAAAGCTTTTTCACTTTTTTTTCCCCTTACTAACTTGTTCACTTCCACAAAGCTTGTGAAAAAGTCATACTGCTGAATTCTGGGGAAAAGAGAATACTGAACTATTTTCTCCTCTTAAAGATCCAAGGCATTAAGTAGATACTTGCAGAGTCTTCATATCTAGTTCTACCTTTGCCACTGACTAGGACTTCACATTTATATGATATTTTATGTATGGTAATAAGTAAGTAACACCCTCCCCCCGCCTTTGTAAAGGGTGAGGGACAGGGGGAAAACTCAGAGAAATTAAACAATGTGATCAAGGTCAGAAAGTGATGCAGTGGCTGTGTACACCTGCTCAAATTATTGGGGAGAATGCTCTCAAATTCCTTTACCTGGTAGAAAAAATGATCCAGAGGTACCCGAACAAACATATGTATGTTGAGAGCCTACAGTGCTGACGCTGGGTAGCCAGGAGGACCCTGTAAATACATTTCAGATGCTCTGAAGGCTCCCTCAGTCCACCTGGAGACAGAATGGTAGCAAGTGCACAAAGCAGCCCTGACTGGATGACCCGGACTGCTCAGGAGCAGCTTGTGTCTCTTTGTAGGACAGCAAGATGATTGTGAAGGGTTTCTTGATGGCTATGCCCTTTTCAGGAAAGACAGGGTGGGTAAGAGAGGCGGTGGGGTTGCGCTTTATGTCAAAGAACGCTTCTCTGCAGTGAGCGTTAACTTGGGGGCAACTGAGGACCAGGTGGAAGCAATTTGGGTCAGGCTGCAAGGAGGACGAGGGGAA
>JAGPOW010003447.1:29505533-29533807 GCA_030014935.1 Caiman crocodilus | reverse complement strand
ACTACTTCACAGTTAGGGTGGCTAGGATGTGGAACCGGCTTCCTAGGGAAGTGGTTCTTGCTCCTACCTTGGGTGTCTTTAAGAGTAGATTAGATAGGTGCTTGGCTGGGGTCCTGTGACCCCAGAACTTGTTTCCTGCCATTGGCAGGGGGTCAGACTAGATGGCCTGCGCTAGGCCCCTTCTGACCCTAGGCACTATGAAACTATAAGGGGGTGTGCCCTGCTGCCTGCGCAGGTGGAGCAGTAGAGTCCATGAAGTGGAGCAAGTGTCCATCAAGTGATGTACTGTTTCCTGGAAAGGGGGTGGGAAGCAGAGCACCCTGGACTGCCGGAGGACTGTACTGTAGCTTCTCTCAGAAAGGAATATGTAAGGACATTCTCTTTACAAGAAGAAACTCTCCCAGGAGTAATTTAACCCCAATTGTTTCCAGGTTATTTTTCTCCTGGAGTAGCCATTTTTGCCCTGTAACTGTTACACAGCACTACAGAACCACGCAGGTAAGTGTAGCAGAGCAATTACAAGTTTAACCGTGCTCCATTCAGGGCCAACATTAGGTGATTTTAGCTCCATTATTGCTAGAACAGGGGCAGACAAAATGGTGGATCTGGCCAATAGCCAGACTCTATTTTCCAGCAGCCCCTGCCCACATTGCTGCAGCTGCTCTCCACAGAGACCCCAGGAGCAGCAGGGCCATGACAGCCCAGGGTCTCCAAGTGGTGCTGGCAGGGAGCTGCTCCAGAGTCTGGGCCAGGATCTTGTGGTAGTGACACCATGGGCTGGAGCACAGTTGCAATATGTTGCCTGCACTCCCCTGGGGCAGCGGATCGTGGCTCTGTCCCACGCTGTCCTGCCGCAAGATCCTGGTCCCAGAGCAGCTCCCTGCCCAGCTGCATGCCCTGCCAGTGCCATTTGGGCCGGTCTTCATGGAGACCGTGGGAGCACAGCACCATCATGGCCCCACCTTGTGATGACCCTGCCATTCCTGGGGTTTCCATGAAGACCAGCTAGAAATGATGCAGGCAGAGGCTGCTGGGAAATGGAGCCCACAACACTGGATATTGCCCACCCCTGTGCTAGAAGATCATGCAGACATATCAGTGACATTTTAACAGCTGATGCACACTCCTGCGTGATAGCCTGCCCTCCCTTTCTACAGTGGTTAGAAGATATATTGATTGAAACCCTCATTCTGCTAAGCCAAAGTGCCTCCTTAGCAAGTCACTTATTTTCTCAGCTCTAGTTTGAGAATTCATGAGATAGAATAAAGGTATCAACTATAGTCCATTCTAAATATATTGGATTTTAACCCTCAGTAAGTATTTCATCCACTACCTGACCACTGTTTCTCCTGACATGTTCATACAATCTGACTCCTGGGAGCACTCCCCCACATATGCACTCAACACCTCTGCTTCTCATACCCTGCCACCTCTCTTCCCACACACATACTGTGCCCTGCAGTATCAGGTGTAATTTTTACAAAAGATTAACACAAAAAAGTTGTGCTAATTTCAAAGCTCTGCTAGGCATCTATCATTCATCATCCTTTCCACCCACACTACTGCTACTCACTGTCTGTGATGCTAGAAAAATTCTATTAATTTAATATTTCTGTGCACAAAGCTGAATGTGTCATTTGATTATTAGCATGGCTATGCATTTGCGGGGGGAAAATACCCCACACAAAAATACAGGCCTCATTCTGGAACCTGTTCTCACACTGAGTATTACTTATTCACGCTTGCAGGCTCACTAAGTCAGTAGTTGTACTCAGCATGTATTATTCAACAAACGAATTGCAATATTACTTCTCGAATATAACTGTTTGCCTTGATAACTGTCACACAGAAACTATGGCAAAGGAACTTAAGATTGCAAAATCGAATACTTGCAAATTCAGAAATGCCAGAATTTGGCTGGCTATGCATCTTAATTTGACTTCAGCATATTCAGTTTGATTAAGTTTATAATTTCATGATGCTAAGTGATTTCAGAGCAATCTTAAAATCAGTATGTGAGATGTACAGCCATATTTAGGACTTGATTTACTCCACTTGCATTGACTAGCATTTACTTGCCCATTAAAGAGAGACACGCCCATACCAAAATCCTGACACTGCACCTTGAAGTTCAGTTAAGTTAGAATCTAGGTTGAAACTCAATGGATTATGCCAGTCTCTAGATTTACCTATATGTAATTCATAGTCTTAATCCTTCTTTATAACACTGTTTATCTGGAAGGCAAGATTAAATTTTACTTTTCTGTTTCGTTTCCTAAGTAGATTATATTTCACTGAACATTTCATGGTCGTACACTGGCTTCCAACAGAGGCCATTCTCCCACACATGTAACATTTCTCCCTTGTGGGGTAAAGTTCCATTGCATATCCATGCTAGCCTTCATCCTAGACTAGAGATCCTGAGATAAGCCTTTGAATATCTTGATGATAAAGACTAGGACCTTGAACATTATTAGACTAACAAAGCCCCTTCTATATATTGAAGAAAATAAGTTAAGAAAAAAACTTGTTCATTCGATTCTTTTAATCCTCTGTGAGAAATAAAAAACCCAATCCAAAGACCACTGAACTGGATGGACATCTTTGGATCAAGCCCCCAAATGAATGAAGTAGATAAGAGTTATGATGCTAGACAGCGATTCTAGCTGTAACAGGTTTTAATTTAGGAAAAACCTCCCACGCACCACAAGCAATGTTGTTACTTCCACTAAAAAGACAGGCTTCAGAAAATAAGATATATGCAATTCTGTACTCCAAGTCAGATCATCTACTGATGTAGACAGGCACAACATACTCTACTGAAGTCAGTGTTATGATGATTTACACCAGCTGAAGATCTGACTCTCTGCTCCAAGCATCTGAACCCCAAGTGGAACAAGAGACAATTTAGATAAGAACAACAAATTTCACCAAAGGGGCTGGAGGAATTGATTTCTGAGAAATAGATACACTTAGCTTGCCTAAGAGCTGACTCAGGGCCCATCCTGAGATGTGTGCTGAGGATCTATCACATCCATTGACTTCAAGGCATAGAATATGATGGGAAATCCATGACTCTGGTTTACATGCATTTGTCTCTCAAGGAAGGAGATGAATCAAAGGGAATATAGAAGAGCTGGGAGTCAGCAATAGAATGAAGTTAAGGAAAGGAAAGCCAAGGTTGAATACCAGAAAATCTCTCCGAAAGGCAAGGTGTAATAGAACTTGGAATACTTTCCCCAAGGGTAGTGATGAAAGGTCTCTAGCTAGGATAATTTAAAGCTAGATTCAGAAGATTCATAGCAAAATATTTTATATACATTAAACTTTAATAGATAGTTCAGCCTTCCGTTTTCATATCAGAGTTATGTACAACATTGTATATAACTTATATTGCATTTTTTTCCAGCTCATGTAGCCAGAGGACCTTTTGTACAGTTCACTTTAAAAACTCAGATTTATATATTTGCAGGGGGCAAACTTACACTGGGGATAGATTATCATGACCAACAGGCTATTTCCATCTCCATTTCCTATTAATCCCTCATGCATGAGTTGGTACATATCTCACTATTGAGAGACTCTTTCTCCCCTCCCCCACTCCCCAAGGTGAGCAGAACACATTATATCGCATGACGTAAAGTAGATTCATAAGCCAATGGGCAAAGCTCCTTCAGTAGACATCTATAATACTGTATAGCTCACCCTCGTGAACTCACGTAAAAAAAAAATAAAAAGAAGCAGCTATTTTTGCTGCATGGCAAAGGGAAAGCAGGGCGAAGAAAGGAGCCCACATTTCTTTTGCATCCATTCCTGCCGTTACAACTGCGTTCTTCCATTTTCAGAAGCCGAGAGAAGAGAAATTGAAAGTGACAAATTATGTGGTTTCTTGAAAGTCCCTTTCTCTTAATGTTATTTCTCCCCCAAGAACGCGGCATAGGTGGGAGTGATCTGAAAGAGGCGATAAAAAGCCTGAACATTCTGATTAGACAATCAACACGGCAAACAAACAGGAGACACGGGGAGCTCCGAGGATCGAATTTTCCTTGCACTGAGCAAGGTGTTAAACACAAAAGACCTATTATTATGGAGAGAGAGTGTGCACATTATGAAAGGGGGGGGGGGAAAAGTATAAAAACTATAAATTCTAATGGTAATAAAAATGATGGTGAAAAAATAAAGTATGGGGTTGGCTGTATCAATGCAATACTTACCAGAAGTCGAGTTTTATAGCTGAAAACATTTTATTAAAAATTGGGTTTTTAATCTAAAAAGGGTTACTTAATAAGGATGACTTCCTAAAGACTGAAGTGTTCTTTGTCCGCGGAAGCGGTGTTTGAAGGTTACCAAAAGAACTACTGCTATGAGCTGAACTCAGTTAAAGGTTCCCCACCCCCACTCCTTTTAGTTTTTTGGGGGGAAGGGAGGGAATGTTTTGTGTTTTTGCTTGTGTGTTGATGTTGGTAGCAACGAAAACCTGTGTGTGTTCTGAATGTAAAACGAAAGCTTGGTAAAGATCTAGCAAGTGGTAACTACAGCTGCACAATACCACCACATCCACCCAGGAGAAGACGACCTATTTGTGTCTATCTGAACTTTGTATTCAGCCTTTGATCACAAGAAGAGAAACCTGAAGCAAAACACGAAAAAGACTGTGTAAGGAACTGAGGCCCTGTATAATTTAATTATGCTTATAAAATGTTGGACATAAGATTTGTGACAGCGAAATGAAACGTTTTCGTCCCAGCATAAAATCCTTTAACAAAGAAAAGAAAACATGGTGCATGTCGAAGAGATTTTAAGTCATGCTATATGATCAAGGACTGCTCAGCTTTGCTGACAAGGAGGTCAGTAGGGCCGCCTATTGTAATGCAGATTTCACTGTTTCAAGCCAGATTTCTCCAAAAGAATAAGGTACTTTTATTTTCGTATAAACTTGCTCATAGTATCTGCATAAGAAGAATTGTACTTCAATCTATACTCTGACATCTTTTGCAAAAGCAAATGTTCTGCCATTTCCCCATCTCAGTTATTTATAAAGATGATTCTTGATGCATCTGAGAGTGCCTGTTTTCATGCTTTCACTTACAGGCCTATTAATCCACATTTGGGTTGTTTAACACTTGCGGGTCAGAAGAGGATCTTAAATTATAGAATGATTACTGAAATGTGAAACTATACTTATAGTACAGCTATAGTAACGCAAGGTCATGCCATCAATTCTCTTGCACTGATTGGAGTAGTTTGTTTATACACCGGTAAATGTCCTGACATGTTCAACCTCATTAGTGTGTATTGTCCATCATAAACATTGCCCTTTAGACATCAGTAAACACTTCAGGCATTGAGACCAGGCTATGCTATATAGACCTAATTCTGACTAAGGCTGTTTTTCCAATATTGAAAAGCATGTTTTTAAATTTACCTTTTCACAATTTGTTTTCCAGGTGTCATTAGCATAGAAAGGCTATTGTTTGCCTGTTGCTGAATGGTCATTACAGTTCATGTCCCCAAGGGCTTCTGCGTGAGAAGCAGTCTTTGTAGGAACATGCCATTTCAACTCAGGATCACCTTTACAGCTATTGCTTCTCACTTAGGAGCCCTTGGGAGCATGAACTAAGTGACTGAAGGGTTTGGACAACCTCCCAGTCCCAGTTATTAATTGCTTGGTTTGGCAGGGTCAAAAGCCTGCCAAATCACAATGCCTATCCACCTGTACCTCATTCATAAACCCAAAGAAATTCAGCATTAATCAATCGGATCCCAGGCAGCAGCTCCCAGCTTATCCAGTAAAAAAGTCAACACCATCACCATGTCCTATAGACGCTACCAGGTCTATATCTACAGTGCCAGAAGTTCCAGCTCAGTTGCTACCCAGACTGGTCCCAGGAAGACTGCATTAGCAGCTCAGCTATTGCTAACGTTCCTATTCTATCAGACCTGGTCCTACAGACGCAAAACCACTCAGGGTCTGAATTTCTTGGTAAGAAGCACAGGTAGTGCTGTAGCAAAGCAGGGTAGGGGGGCAATTGGGGTGACCAGCCTGGGCACTGAAGTAAAGGGTGCTAACAAGCGGTGCCCAGATGGGGCAGAGTGTGGAATGGAGACTCAAGCAGCTCATTTGGGGGGGGGTGTCCCCCCCAAATCTGTGCACGGGGCAAGGGTGGGCTCCCGCTGCAGGCTTTGCTCCGAGCGCCAAGACTTCCTTGCCACAGCACCAAGCCCAGGAAACCCAAAACAAACCAAGCTCCAGATTTTTGTGTCTCCCAATCAGAGTCTGTGTCTGTCACACACTCACTCGCTAAATTTGCGCTCTCTGTATGGAGACCATAACTATGCAATTCAGGGTGACCCACTTTCCTGTGACTACAGCTTTCATAATTTACATTCACCATCATTAAAAAGAGAAAATAAAGTAAAACATAACACACAAATCCCAAACACAACACGAGTCCCAGTACAGCAATATTATAATAAGTTGAGGGTGCCAGAGCTGGACTTTCCCCTTTCTCTACAAGAGAAACAGAAAACTGCTTTTCCTTTTAGACTTTTTAGCTCTGCATTATCCCCTTGAACTACAGTCAGAGACAGTGCAGTCTTTGAAGCAGAATGTAAAGATAGCTCATCAATCAAGTAATTAGTAATTCTCTGTTTATTATGAAAAGAACACCATGCAACTACGAATTATTCATGTTTGAAACTACTTAAGTATAATGATGTGTAGTGAACAAAAGGATGTTGTATTGTAATAATCTATAGTAGTATTGTAAAAATACCTCTACGTTCTATTTTATTTTACCAGGGCTAAAGTATTTTCTGTATAGATAGCAAAAGCAAGGTCATCTCACTAGGAACTGAAACCATGTTTTCATTTTAGTGGTCTGTGCCTGTGTTTTTAAAACACATGAAATTGTTCTAGATCATATAAGATTACATTTCCAAGAAGACAGGAATTCTCTCTCTCCTGTGCATTAGGGTTGTGCGAAGCAGGCCCTATTTGATTCGGATTTGGCCCGAATCAGGAACAGGGAGATTCTATTCATTGATTCGGATCATTGTCCCCGATTGGCTTCAGATTTGGCTGAATCATATCTGCAGAATCAGCGATCTGGACATTAACAAAACATTAGAAGATTTTTCTACATACCTCAAGGTGCATAGCTCATGAATGTTGCGATGCATGGAGCATCTCACAGGAGCACGGGGCGGGGAGGGGGGCGCTTCATGTACTCAGCTCAAAAATGTGCTTTCCAAAAGACACTGATGGGTCAGTCAGGGAGCATGCGGAGAGGCCCCCCGGCTCATGATCAGGCACAGGGGGAGCCCAGTTGCCTCCCCCACCCCGCCCCAGGAGGCACTAGTCACTGTTTGGAGGGGGCACCGAAGTGCTTCTGGTCCACTTCCAGATCTGCTGCTGAGTGTGCTGGGGAGCACCCCCGTACTTCTGTGGGACCCTTCATGTGCCCCAGCATTCATGAGCCCCTGCTACCTAGCAGTACATAGAAAAAAAATATATTTAAAGCCATCCCTACGTCTGAATCGATTTGAAGGGATTAAAGGGTCCTCTGATCCGATTTGGATTCAGAGATTCGGCCACCAAATCCAATCAGGGACTGGAGCTTTGTGCAGCCCTACTGTACATGCATGCATTTTCGACACAGAGAGAAAAGAAAATATGTGCTAGTATTTCAAGTTCTCCATTCACTAAACTCCACAACTTAGAGACAAAACTATACAGGAAGGAAAAAAAAGAAGTTGAACAGCTAAGAATTTTCAGCAACAACAACTCTAGCCACCTGGGGGTCTACCAAACATCAGACAGGAAACCAAGTACCTTCCCCAACCAAGTGCATATAAAAAGAATCAAGGCAGTAGATGGAGACTCCATCAACAGCTAGCAGCTTATCTCCACCAGAACCAGAAGGAAATGCTGGGCATAGTTGGGGCATGTCAATACACAGAAATACCAAGTAAAGCTAGGAAGGTTGAAGAAACAAAAGGCATCTAGGAGAATCTCAAATAACAATTTCTGTCTCCTGGGCATTGTTGTGTTTTTAAGTAACAATAATGGCAGGATTTGGAGTCACTAACAACAAAAGATTTCCCGTTTTAAAACATTTGTAGACTAGATGATGTCAATGTGTTTACATACTGTTTTTTCTTGGACACCATCTTTCCATAGGGGGAGGAAGGGCATCAGGGGCGAGTTATTCTCAGCACGTATGTGCACTAGTGAGCCTCTGCGTACGGCCTGTATGTCTGTAGGACTATCTGTTGTAGCATACAGGTAATTCTCACCTAACAAAACAACATTAACTGGGACGACAGTATTACATTGCTGATCTATTAGAGAACACACTCGCTTGAAGAAGTTGGGCAATGGTTGGTTACAACGGTGTTTAGCTGCTGCTGCTAGAAGGTAACTACTGTGATGCAACTGGGATTTTCTTAACATTGTTTTGCTTAAAGTCATATTTTTCAAGGATGTAACTATAGGAGTGGCTGTACAGAGCCTGTGGCGGTGAAGTCCTCAACACTGAAGTGGATTTCCACATTGAAAGAAACTGGGCTACCACTGTAAGCAAGGGGGACTGACAGCCAAGTGTCAAGAACTCAACTGGAAGTACATTCAAATTAAATCCATTCTCTGGTTGTGCCTATAGTGTGGAGCATGGGAAGGAATGACAAATGTTAGTAATGCAGTAGAAACCCAAGTACATTTTTTGGAGAGGTAAAAATCCACATTATAAAAAAGTCTTGTTCCCTGTAAGGCTGACTAAATGACAAACCAACTCATACATGTGTTCCAACTATTTAGTACCTCCTAAATACCATGAGACAAGTGCCAGCCTTTTTTAAAGTATGATGAATTGTGAGTTGCTAGAACAGCAGCGTATGCATATATTGCAAAAGCATCAGGAAGAAAAAAGGGTTGGGCATGATTTCTTACTGCTGCATCACTTACATGAAAGGTCTGTGGAATTAGAGCCTGACTCCACAATCAAGAGCCTTTCAGACACTGGTATAAACAAACACTTTCATCTAGCCTGTAATTCATTTCTCTCTTACCTTGATGCAGTTTTCTTTAATCTCTGAACATGATGGGGATGTCAGTAGAATCAGTGAATCTGTTTTCATGGCCTTGAAAAAAAACAGCAATAGCATGTCCATCTGAAAGGAAAGAAGGGGCAGGGGTGATATTTTGGTTTTCATCTTTTTTCCTCCTGGGATGATTCATTTCCCACCCCTGCCTCCTCATTTTCCTTGGGCACCTAGCACCCCAGCATCATGTCATTACTGCTCCTATTTTTCTCCTGACCGGTAGCGACACAGGAGCATACAGAAACATCACCTGAATCTTTGCATCTGGTAGAAAGTGAATTAAATCAGCTACTAGAACTGATTACCTACTCTTTTACTATAATTGCCCCATGCTTGATATGCAGCTCAGTAGGGTTTGCAACTGCCCTCATCTCCTGCATGGAAATATGGTATGTTGGCACAGTTCCAGTCCAGTACTGATTTAATACCTAAATAGGGGAAATCTGCATGCCCCTGGTTTATACCCAGGTGTCCTCTAATTTTTGTTCATCTTTCCTCATTTTGCAAAGCTTGGATTGTGGTTTTTTTTCCCCTCCTAAGCAAACTGTCTTTGTTCATGAAGAACTTCAGCGTGGCGATTAGAAGGTTTCCAAACATCAGAGCAATGAGACTTTGGAACAGCCTTCTAATAAGAATAGTAAGGGGCAAGAAACTTAGCTGCTTTTAATTCAGTGATTGATTAGTTTACAAAAGCAGATCCCCAAAAGGCATCTCCTCAGGTCACCTACAACAACAGTAAATTGGACTCAATTACCTTGAAGAAACTTTCCAGCCTGTGTTCCCCAGATGGACAGGGCTTGTCTTCCCGCATCCCTGCAGTGTATAGGGCAAAACACCAGTAGCACTGCTGGCCACAAACAAGCTTGGAAATAGTTTCCTAAGCTCAGAATAGTTTCACGTGTGGAGAGGAGCTAACAGACTTGTTTGTTTGCTGCCAATTGCAAAGAGTCAAAGCATTTGCTTTGAGTCAAGCAAAATACTTCAATCAGAAATCAAAATGTGTAGGTAGGACTTTGACATATCTTAAGCACTTTGAATATTTTTCCTTTTATATAATACTAGAAACAATATTTAAACCATTTTAAAATGAGGGACCGCCACATGCTGAAAGAAGAATGCTTTGCTAAAAAAAATAAATAAATAAAAAATCAGGAACTCAGCAGTTGAAATGAAGTGTTAAAGTATTAACTTTATGTAACATGCCATCTCTCCCTCTTTCAGATTATCCAAAGCTGCATATCTAGTTTATACATTTGTCTTTTTATATATGGCAGTTTCAAACATTTTCCTAATAGATAATGGTGCATAAAGTGAGTGATGGCTTTGCTGAATTACTGGGAAGCCCTATCTCTGAATATATAAAGAAAACAAGATCCTCTCCTGTTTCTTTATGTTGTTTCCAAGGACAAATCCCCAGTTAGCTATTTTCATTTTTTATCCGTGGATATTGAAATTTTGATCAAATGAGCAGCCTTTCCAGCAGGCCCGGTTAATCAGGTTGTCAGCTGCAGCAAACAATATTTTTGTTGTATTATTTTATGGTAATAATGGAATAACAACACTGTGATAACATTTGTTTATTTTCAGGGGGAGGGAGGAAGCAGACGTAAGTCTGATAGGACAATAAGTTTGCAATCTTTGGATACAATGTGCCCAATTCTATCAATGCCCTTTCCTCCAATGCAAATTAAGTGCAAGATAAGAAGTTACAAGATAATAGAAAGATGAAGCCCCTTATCTCCAGACCTGTATGAGGCAGGTCAAAGACATACAAATTAGTGGGGTCTTTTGCCTGTCTGTGTTGTTCTGTGTTCACAGTAAAATTAGAAGGGTGCATTGCGTCTGTAATTCTTGGAACTGCCAGCAAGTTTTAAAGGGGAATGCAATTACAGAGGCTAGTTGGCTGATGCAAAGGTTTCATGTTGAAGAGTAAAACGGTAAAATAAATTGTAGTGTCCCTTTGCCACCCTGGACAGACTCTTATGTTCCCACGTGGGTTATTCCAGTACAATTCCAGAAAAATGAAGTCAATAAGTTGCTCTGAATTTATATCACTAAAAAAAAGCAATATCTGGCCATACAGAACAGTATTTGAATATTGTGTAATAGCAATTTCCTTGCTTATTCTTATTTATTCTTGCAGTCATCACAAGATGCAATCTCTACCAAGAGACAAAGCTGCTTTTGCCCCCAGTAAGGACACGGCTAGGGAGTGAGGCAGGATTGTGGTGTCCTTTGAGCAGTGCTGCAGTATCTTGCCCAAATGAGGGGTGCATTCATATTATGGAATTGAGCTAAGGAATGCAATCAAAGAAAGCTCGGGTTGAAGAAGGGGAACTGTTGGAGGCTTATCCAATCTTCTAAACTCCTAACTTCCTGACCTTTCCCTTTGAGGCCAAGCATGCTTGAATTGTTGAGATAGAGTCTTAGCCAGGCTTACTCCATCAGTAGTTGATTATTTTAATTCCAGGGCATTGTCCTAAAAATTACTACCCAAAATGATTTTGTGCACAAAGCTTAAAGCAATTACACTTGGGTAATTCTGCAGTCAGCTATATATTAACTATATGTGCTGGGCACTTCATGACCTACAAAATTTGTTTAAGAATTGTCAACCTTCCTTAAACTACAAGAAGTTTTACAATGCTGGGATTGCAGTGTGCACACATATTGAGGAGTAAGGCACATTAAACTGTTCTTTCTTTAAGTCGCATCAACTTCAGCTTAATGTTATTCTAATCTGACCTGCAGTCATTTCTACCATGAATATGCCATCTAGCAGCTAAGAAAGGAGAAATGTGCTCAGAATTTTGTATATCCATAACTTTGTTTGGATTTTTGCACATATATTTATCCATAGGAAGGTGCTGCTGCAAGAAAGTTATTTTCTTAGTTCCACGACTCCCCCCCCTGCAAAACCCCCAAATCCTCCCCTCCCAAAACCCACCAAATCACTCCCTCTTGCATATTCAGCAGTTCAATGGGATTCTCGGTGGAAGGCATTCCTGGCTTATTACTTCTCACGAGACCAACTGGTTTCTTCCTCTAAGCAAGCTTTTGAGTTCAAAACAGTTAAACATTTTTTCCAGCTATTTACATTGGTCTAATAAAAGATATCAGATTCACCCAAAGAACCTCGTCTACCCGTGTCCTTAAACCCACACAGCTACAACCTACACTTCCTCCAACTGTGTCATTTGCTAGTTCCTAGCAGAGAAGCAAGTTTCAAGTTCTAGTCCCTAGAAACATATGGTTTGGAATGGACCTTAAGTTTCATCCAGTCAACTGGGGACCAACCTTTTTGGCAGGTGTGGCACAAATTAGCCCCACACTCCCCCTATGTTTGGCCCAATCTGCTGCTGTGCCACCTTCCCCCTTCATGGATCTGCCATATGCCACAAGCAGAGGCTGCCCATGCCACTTGTGGTACCCCCCTGGCTGGCTGGCCACCCCTCATCTAGTCCAAGTCCCTGCACAAATGCAGAATCAGCTACTCCCAAATCATCCCAGACAGAGGCCTGTCCAGCCTTTACATAGGGTAGTTTCTTAGAGGTGAACATGGACTTTAAAAATATACGCTCTGCTGTCTAAGGGAGAAGCTCAGTGATCAAGATTAGCAACCTGGGATTTTGCAGTTAAACCAGTCCTGTTTTGAACAACAGGGATCATTGGATTAACAGGTATTTTTATAGGTAGTTTCAGTGAAGTGGGGAAAAATGCTACCTGTCCAGAAAATAGCTAGTTGTCTTTGTCTTTCTTCATTTATTAAAAATTACTACTTCAGCTTCATGCTTACAGCTTGGTGGGATGTTTCAGATGCTGATCTGTTGTAGAAATGAAGCTACAGAATTCATATGAGTTAGTCTGTTAAGGGGAGTAAACCAATTAATTGGACTGAGCTACATTAACATGGCCATTTGAGTTTAAGGGTTCCAGTTTAGTCTTGGTTCTAAAAACCGCTGTACAATGAAATGCAGAAGGACTGATAAATCCCCAGTTCTCAGTGACAAGTTTCCTCCTACAATTCTCTGTACAACTAAGCTTTTATTTAATTGTTCAAATTCACATGGATTCAGTTGCAATATTCATAAAATTATACGTACATTTTGAATTTACAATGGGTTCCTCAGAAAACGCCACTTGTTTTTCGCTAGATCCACAAGTAACATGGGCTTTCAACCATGGTCTGCCGACTTCAGTTGGATTTAGAGCACATCTGGGGAATGATGTGTAACACCCTAAATTTCATAGTGCACCTAACCCCATTCTGAAGCCTATCAACATTGCAAAAAAATTAGCCTTAATGAAACAAAAGGCATTTGAGTAACGGTAGCAGCAAGTCAGATACACAGCATTTTTCCTCACTGGGCAGATCAGCACATATACAGAGTTTTGTGGGGTGTGATCATACCTCAGTGCATATTTGATAGCATCACTGGGAGCTACAGACTTGCACTGAAAGAAGGAAATCTGTAAGTATCTTTATTGAAATGAGCTGTGGTCTTCTTGTTAGTGTAGATAACTAGCAACCAGAAGTCAGGTCCTGTACTGTTTTACAATGTGTGTAAAGTGTACCTAGAGCCCTGGATAAGCCCCCCGTGGAATACTTTCTTCTGCACTAAACTTAACCCACACATTCAAAGCTTCGGATGCAAGAATGCGATTACTTCTAGATCACAGTTAAATGTTGAATCTTGCTGAACTGTGCATTTCTTTGAACTTGACAGGAAATATCTGTCATAAGGGAAATACAAAATTTGATTCATGATGCCCTTAGCTGTTTATTTGCCATCATTAAATGATGTGATGAGTAACTAGATTTTCACTTTAAGGGTTTTCTTCTAAAAGGTCTTTCTGCTCTACGAATAATGTCGAGTGCAAGTGATACAACAGTAATTACAATACATCCCTGTTACAGTACCAGACCCCTCAGTCTTTTAATGGGCATCTCTTACAAGTGGCAGTCCAGGATCTGGGCTTTTCCAAGGTGGGATCCCACAATTCACCTTGCATATAGAAGGAGTTGCCAGATCTCTGTACCTTTATTCCCCAACTATGCACTTAGAAAGTTAATCTAGATCTTATAACCTTTTATAGCCTCTCCTTCAGGAACTCACAATGGATATAAAAACCCTATAATGCTACAAAGCAGGTTCCTCCAAACTAAGCACCATTTATACTTCAGTGGATATTTAAGAAAGAAGAAAGTGGTTAAAACAACAGAAAGCTAGATTGCTGGTAAATGGCTGGAAAAAGTAAAGCCACTGGATCCTGATGAGAAAGCCTCTGCCAGGTTTCAAATCTGACCCTCAAGCTGCTACCGAGTTTCACAGCCTTTCAGTATCGAATTCCTTCATCCAATCTGGTTTATGCTTCTTCCCCAGGGAGGCCTGAGCATTGGATTAACTCGCTTGCCATAATTTCATAGACAAAAGACACAGACACCCTTCTGGGGAGAACTCACTCCCCTAGGGTTGCATTAGTTTTTGCCCCCACCTGGGAGACAGTTGATAGTAACCATACGGACAGACTGTACAACATTCATAAAAAGCCATAATACACAGATATCTCCCATGCTCTTCGCAAACTAAGACAGCTACAGTATCAGTATCACCACCTGGCCTTTGCCTCGCCTTACCTTCTCTTTTAAAGTATCTGCCCTGACATCTAATACACCGGATGCCAGTCGAGATAAACTCAGCACATCAAATCTTAACTCTCTTTCTAAAAGTGACGCATTGCAGGCTCTCGCAACTGTGCAAACCTGTATAGCTGTGCTGAACAATGGGGTGCATAATTAACAGAAGAAATAAAAAACAGAAGAAATCAGGCTGTCAGCGTGTGCCAGAAACATCTTAACACATTAAAAAAACATTGATCGTAGTGAGGAAGTTTAAATGAGTTCCACTAACCACCTAGGCAGACAACTTATAGTTTCTCCTGGATATGAAGGACGAGGGAAGTGGCTCTGTAGAGAGAGATTCTAGGGTGTGGGCTGAAAAGTCCTAAGAGAGGACTTCTGCGAGCACCCAGCTCTGGTGAGAAGGGAGGAAGGAAAACTTTGACTTTAAGCTCCACTTCTCTTTGCACCCATAAACAGGGTAGCTTTGGCTCAGCAAAAGAATCAGCTCTTAATGCTGAACCACTTTAGCTTTCAGCAATACTTGCAAATTCACACTATAAAATGCCTCTCTACCCCCCTCAACTCTTTTTTATAGAACCAGCAAAAAGCACAATTCATCAATTTCAAGCTTTTTACACGGGCCCCATTACCATGCTTAGGAATAATTGCTCTTCGAGGGGACTGTAAATAGGAATACTTGTTGCCTGGGAGAGAATTTCTTAGCACATTTATTCCACAGAAACTGCAACCAAAGAAAACACTGTAGCCATCAAGAAGTCAAAAGACAAGTAATAAAACATGTAAATTACAGATCGTATCTATAGAGATTTTTATTTCCAAGACGCTAGATGCTTCGAAGCACTTACTAGTCGCATTTGGGATGCTCACATTTCTAACAAATATCAGATGTCCAGTGTGTGTGTGACTGGGAACTGGAAAGATACTAGGAGAAGTTAGACCACTGAATTTTGGTTTTAAAAACTGCCCCCATCTCAGAGGAAGTAAGCTCTTGGGCTTCAATAGCATGAACCTGGAGCTTTCAAGAGATTTGTTTAGAACAGGGTTTTTCCAACCCTTTTGAATCATTGTACTGGCTGGAGGGATGAGAAGCAGTGTACCCCAGCCACCAAGCTGGGGGGCGGGAGGGGATGCAAGGTCCACCGCTGAGTGGAGGGGGGTGGCATGTGGCCAGATGCTGAGCTGGCGGGGGAGCGGCATGGCGGTGAGCAGCTAGGAGTGGAGCGGTTTAAAGAATTATTATTGGTTATAGGGTTATTCTGGGCACACACACAAGTGCCTGCAAGTTATTCTTATATAGTTTCAGTCTTAAAATGGGGCAGGACATCAGCTGCTTATGGCCAGATTTCCACCAGCTTGAATTCCGCAGAAGGCCTCGAGTATTATGCAAAGATCCCAGCTGCATTTCAAAGCAAAATAATAAAATAAATTGTTTCCAGTTTGTAACAGACCGAGGGAAAAAGCTATACGGGAAGGTTCGAATCTTGGTGTTTCAGTCTGATGGCACCTTTCCCTAGCCTCGCTGCCTCCCCTCTCCAAAAAGAAAAAAGGTGGTGAGAAGGATTGGGTTCAAGTATTTTGTTTCAGTCCTTCTTCTGCGTTTTCCTTTCTTTAAACAGGACATTATTCAGAAACCATTTATGTGGGTTAAGGCTTTCAGACATTCCTTTTCTGGCCTGCAAAGATTTTAGCTAATTATTTGTGAAAGAAGCTTTTCTGCTTCACTTCTTTCAAACTAGTTCTTTTGCAGCAAGGAAGTTTCAAAAAAAGAAAGAAAATGAAGAGAAGAAAAAAAAAAAGAGAGAGAGAACAAATACAGTTTCCAATTTTGCTCCAATTTGCCAGCAATCTTCACTATTTGTATAAGAGTCCAGAGAAAGCAACAATACTTCCAAAAAGGCTTTCAAAAAACAGCTATAAGGGAGAATGAGATAATTGGGCAGCCTGCTTTCCGGAGCATGGTGTGTGGGAAAATCATTAAAGTCAGTCAAATAGAGACCAGGTAACATTAAAACCACCACCAAAAAGAATCAAAGTGATCCCCTTGTGGTTTCATTGGAAAGTTTGCCACAGTTAATCCTATTTAAAGTCCTATTTTGCTATATAAATAAAAAGGGATATTTTGTCTGCTGGGTAAATGAGACATCTACACCAAGACCCTGGGATACTGCTGAGCCCAAATCCACCAGACACCCACCCTGTAATAAATCGACCCTCACCAATACCGTCACCTCAGTGTGCACTGTTGAGCAGTGGCGCACAAGGGCAGGTTGGACTCATTGGCTCATTGCCTCCCTAGTGTAGGTGGAACAGATCCAGGAGCTCAATGTCAGGCTTCCCTCACATGCACCAGTCTCACAATTCCTTGTTACGTATTACAGCTCTTCTCCACCACTCCTCTACTCTTTATTGCTATGAAGCTAGAGACTACTCTTTGACCCCCTGTGCTGGTTAATGCCTCGTAGTCCATCAGGTCCACCCAAAACCAGTGTTTATTGACCTATACCGGGATGGCCAACCTGCAGCCTTGGAGCCACATGTGGCTCTTCAGAAGTGAATATGCATCTCCTTGAGTCTTTGCACAAGCACATGATGAGCAGCTTCCATAGCCATTGCGTCACGTTGCGTGTTTATGCAAAGATTCAAGAAGCGCGCAATGAGACGCAATGGCTATGGAAGCTGGTCATCCTGTGCTTGTGCAAAGATTCAAGCAGATGCATATTCACTTCTGAAGAGCCACATGTGGCTCCAAGGCTGCAGGTTGGCCACCCCCAACTATATCAACCGTGGTCCCCCGTTATCCAAGAGACATACCTATAATGGCTTGGATCTGGAAATAATATGGCCGATTCCATGACTTCAGCAAAACACAAAGAACATCCACCACTATGACACCATCTCCTAGCCACTAACCACTCTCTGCATGTGGCTCGCCAGGCTACATTACCAGGACAGTTGCAAGTGCATGGAGAACTAATACTACCAGCCAAAAGGAGAGAAAGAAGTGCTTTGGCACCAGTAAACTGTTTCTAATACAACACATTCAAAAAAGTGCTTGGTATTGCCCCCAGTTTCCCCACGGTGTAGCCTTCCACTCTTACAAACCAAGGGGAAAGAGAAGGATGAAACAGTCCCAGAGGACTTAGAGCAGTCAGCTGCTAGCTCAGCTCCCAGAGCAGACAAAACCCCAGAGGAATTCCCTTTCCTGAACACCATTCCCACTCATCTTCTCAAAGCAGTGGCAACACGGAGTTCAATGCAGCCTAATTATCCAAATAAGCAGATTTTACAGTCAGCACATAGTTCTCAGCTGCTGTGGCTGCACTGTTACCAGTACCAGAGCTGGCACGTCTCAAGCTTGCTTGGGTATATTTGTACTACATGATAGTGTGTACATACTCTTGCTGAACTTGCCAGAGAGCACTCTAATCCTTTCATTCAAATCCCGATTAAGCAAGCTCTGTAGGTTGACTCTTCTACCCTCACTGAACTCCACTGATATTAATAGGATATGCTTGGTGTAGAAATAAAGGGCGCTTTTCAGAACCTGGGCCCTAAATCTGCTACTTTCTACCGATCCCAATGCAGATTTTATGAAACTCAGAAAGCTGACAGGCTTGCCTCCCATGGGGTCTTGTCTGAAGAGGGAGAGGCAATTTTTTCTTGAAGAAATAATACTGAGAGCACAAATGTGAGCTCTCTGTGAAGGAAGGTTATAGGAAGCATAGCAAAAGACCCACTTTGCTAAATCACGAGCTTTTCAATGACATTGAAACTTAGAAAGGAATCTTACAAGTAGAAGCCTGGCCATATTACGGAGGCGGAATGAGAGTAGTGTGCATTTAAGGACACAAATCAGAAAGGCCAAGGCATAAATGGGGAGGCAGCTAGAAGAGGTAGAGAATTTTTTTCCTATAACTGTGTTAGATATAGGAGGAAGACCAAGGACAGTGTAGGACGCTTATTGAATCAAGGAGGGGAGGATGATTCAAAGTGGACAATGAAGAGAAGGATGAATTATTTAATGACTTCTCTTTTTCATTTCGGTTTGGTTTTACTTTATTAGCAAAAATTGTTAAAAAAAAAAGGAAAGCTATGTTGTTGCAAAACAAGCTACTAGCATGCTGATATGCAGAAGCATCACAGACACGCGTAGGGAAGCGATTCTTCCACCCGGTTCAGTGCTACCGAGGCCTCACCTGTAGCTCTGTATCAACATTTGCACTCCACACTTCAATAAAGACGTGAACAAACTGAAGAGAGGCCCGAGCCAGAAAAAATGATTAGAGGTCTAGAAAATCTCTGTGACATATGATGGAAGGCTGGATGATTTGGATTATTTCATCAAAAGACAAGACTGAAGGGGCATTTGATACCCGTCTTCAAATAAATACAGGCTTGTTACAAAGAAAGAAGTGATCAACTCTTCTCCGCTCAGAGGGAAGTGGACAAGTGGGCTTAAAATTGTAACATGGAATATCTTGGTTAGATACAAGGACGAGCTTTCTAATTGTGCGCTGGTTGAGCACTGAGCAGATCATCTGGCGAGATTGTAGAACCTCCATCACTGGAAATGATTAAGTGGGAGATGTGGCTAGATAAGTGGCTGAAAAATGCAGTTAGATAAGTGTTTCTTTAGGCAGGGATGATTGTGCCTGGCACAGAGGACTGGATGAGAGAGAAAGAAAAAAAAAAAAGGAGAAGGCACACGAAAGAGAGAGCCTACTCTCGTCACATGAGGCCCACTACCGTTTTCACAATGGCAGAGCTAGAGGAGCAGTTCTTTATGGCAAAATGGCACTACCCCTTTTTTGGATGGAGAAGGGCCTGGAAGAACAGGAGCTCAGTTAAGGATTTAACTCTTCCCAATAGTAGCATTCGGTACAGGTGTCACCGATAGAAAGGAGATTCAGACCGAAGCATAAAGAGAGGGGAAAAATAGTTCCAAATGGTTTATTGCCACCGAAGGACGTACTGATACACAACTTTGAATTTTAACACAGTCTAGAATGAGGTAACAGCAAGAAGGTCATTTCAATAAACCTGGGACAATCATTGATATATTCGCACAATGATATTTACCTAGGAAAATTAGCAGGCAAGTTTAAAATACAGATTATTTGGAATGAGTTGGGCTGAAATAGAGTCTTTTTATTATTGCCATGACAGGACTTCCTGTTCTGCACAGATGGCTTTGTCAGTCATACTCTAACAGAGCTTTTCTTATAGCTCTCTAGCAGCCCATCTGCTAGGGTTATTATTCTTTTGTCACAAAGGAAATAACAATTCTTTCTAAGGCACAAGGAAGGATGAAGGTGGCATTTTTTAATATTTTTTTTTAAAGCTGGCTCCTCATTTTTAATTACATTATATTTCCTAGCCTAATACAGCAGAAAGTCTGCAGGTGTAAAGAAAGATAATCCAGGCCCACACACGGTGTGTATACATGTGCATTGTTCGTTCAATATTAGCATTGGAGCACAAATCCAAAGCCACCCTGAGAAAGAACAATGACTTTTTTTTTAATAAATATATATCCTTTTTCAGCTAGGAATATTACGTTTATTAGGAAATCATAGTTCTCGCGTGTAAAAAAAAACCCCAAGGCTTCTCAGGTGACGTTTTTCTTCCCACATTGTGCTAATGCCAACACCTTATAAGAAAATATTTGAATGCCTTCATGGGATTCTTTTTTCCACCTACATCATGTATCAAGTTTTCAAACAGAGCATAAAACAGAGTAAAACAATAAATTCTAACTACAGCAACACTACCAGCTGGAACGTACAATTACAGCATTTGGAAGCTGCAGCTAAACCTCGTTGCTTCCTACTGCGATCTATAGGAAACAGCACAAGAAATAGTAGTCACAGAAGACAATCACATTTACTCTGGGATGAGAGCCCAGTTTGGCAACGCATGGTCAATGTGTGAGTCAAAAACATCCTGTAGTGAGGGTTGGGAAAGAGGGGGAAGCTAATTTACTTGAATCATGGAACATACAAAAAGGTGAGTTACTTGAGGTTCTTCGACACGTGAGCTCTTCTCTGCATAGGAGAGAAAGAGGAGTATATAGTTTACAGCATCCTGATGCAGAGGATAGGCCCAAACACAGTTTATATCAGCCACTTGTCTACTTTAAGTTTATTCTGATACTTAAGCACTAGAACAGCTTACCTTGAGAGATTGTAAAGCCTCCATCATTGGTGTAAGGACCTAATCAGCACCAATATGAGCACCCCCTTTTATTCCTGGCTCTTCCCCTTCCATAGGATAAGGTCTGCTGTTGTCCTGCGTATGCCACCAAAGGGTTCCCCTGGAGTTGCATCATACCCCCACAGTCCTTTCATCACCCACAGCCCATTTTATCTGTGTGACCTAGGGTCTAACCCAAATCCACAGATCTAAATGGCCAAATCTGGGTAAATAACCTAGACCTTACTAGCCCTTGTTCCACCATTTTCTCTGGGCCTTAGATGTCTGTTTCCTAACCAGCACAAATCCTCAATGCTCCTTACTTGCTTGACAAGCTCCCTCTCTGCTCTCCCCAAAACACCTCTTAGTCTGTGCCTCAATTGTCTCCATCTGCTGCCTGATTCAGTCTAGACTACAGCTGTTGCTAGTCGAGTGCCTGTTCACAGCTGGGGGAAGTGATTTGGCCCTGCAGCAACCTTTCCCAGGCTGTTGCTGTGGGGACTCTGTAATCCAATACTCGCTCCAATAGAGAGATTCTCTGCTGGGCATCTTTAGCCAAATTATTTCCCCTTTGCATCACCTGATGAGTGCAGAAGTTCTATATAGACCCAATGGCCTAAATGGAAGAACCCCCCTAAATTAATGGCTCTTAACCATCTTGGAATTGAGACCCCCTTCTATAACTTTTGTGAGCTGAGTGGCACCCAATTTCAAAAACTAATTTAAATATTGCAGTGCTTACCTCCATGCAGAGGGGATGCACAGTGGGCGAGGAAGGGGATCATTCAGGCTAGGACAAGCTTGAGCCCTCATTGATCTACTTATCTCCTCATACCTTGTGGCACTTCTCAAAAGATCTGGCACCACCCCAAGGTGCCCAGGCACCCTAGTTGAGAATCACTACTCCCAAGGAATAGTGAATGTGCAGGAAAATAAAACTCGCAGTAAACTGAGAAACAACCCAGGCTTCATTACATGTCTAATATGTTTAGTGAATGAACTCATGGTGTACAACAGGTATATCTGCCTGTCTGGAATTGGCATCCAGAGTCTACAACCTGCAGAAACAAATTCTTAAGATTCATAACTTCAGAAATCTCAGCTGTGACATATCCTCTGCGCAAGATTAGAGAGAAACAGCATGGTCTAATATTTGCTGCAGCAAGAAATTCTGCTTGGTATTATGTACTGCTCAACTGCTGTCCTCATTAGCTAAATGGGAACAGAGGTACAGATCTCAACTCTAATTCAAGGCACCGAGAGGGCAGATTCTTCAGTTCAATGAGAAATGAACAGCGACCTGAAAAGATACCTTTCAGTGATTCTTTTTCTCCATGCCAACACAGCTTCAAAGGCAACAGACCTAAGTACACCAGCACAGAAAGTGAGAGAGGTTAAAATGTTTCACTTGCAGATGAAAGTAATCTTTAGTGGGCCAGTCATATTTAGTAGGCAATTTATAAACTAAGTTGATATCACAGTTCAAGTATCTACTGAAAATGTACTGCAGTCTTTTACTGCTGCTGCCCTAATTTAGGGTAAGTCTTGTTAGCAGGGAAATAGAGGACAGCTCTGCTAGAATCCATATTCCTACCCCAACTTTTTGTACCATAACTATTGGGAATGGTAAAGCTGATTTAACCTGCAGGGCCAAATCCTTCAGGTTATGCTCATAAAAATTTGCATGTACTGAAATTTCATTATGCATCTGAGTAAAATGGCAGGATTTAGTCCTTAGTCTTCTATAAAGAGAAAGGAAGCCATTGAAGCTTTCTGAAAGATACTGAGCACAACTACTAGCTCTAAATACAAATTTGTACTACGTCTAAGTACAAATTGCATACCAACATATACTGTTTTAAAGTAGTGCATTGAAATTCAAAATCTGTTTGAATTGAGCTTTTAAGTATTGCTCAGCCTCTAATATTATGATCTCTGTGATTTCTCTCAGGTACTTACGTATGGTTCCTATTTTACTAGAGTTTCTGAGCACCTTACTAGCTTTAAAAAAGCATATTTATCTTCACAATATGTCTGTCAGATAGGGAAGTGCTATTATCCTCAAAGAAATGGAACAGGTTAAAAATATTTGTTGCCTAAAGATGCAGATTTTCCCAAAGGGATATTGTAAAACAAGTACCTGCCTAAGGTACATATGAAATCATACTAATCCAGGTTTCTAAGTCTTGTGCTAGTGTTTTAACCAGTGAACCATCTTTGTACATGTAGTTCAACCACAGTTTAGTAGGAATAAGGAGCCTAATATGTGAATAACTACTGTATTTACTCAAATATAAGACAACCTTGAATATAAGACAACCCCACACTACTTAGAGTCTATATATGGAATATTTACAAATTTGTTATAGTTGTACAGATATAGAGTCTGATTCTTGGAAGTTTGCCTTAAATTTGTCCCCCTCCCACTACTGCAGTAGGGAATCTGGGGGATCAGGTAACCCCTTTATCCTCTGTCTCATCTTCTTCCCCTTGCAGCCCCTTCCCCTGACCCTTAGTGTCAGACCATGCTCTCCCAGAGCACAAGGAAGTGAGGAGCACATTTGAAAACATGGGCTATGTACTATGGGTACCTATGGACTTAGTTCATCCAGAACTGATATATTTTACCTTTTTTGAAACTGCTGCACGTTTTAGCACAGGTACTCTATAAACACACTTCTAAGTAGCACTTTTGTGCCTACTTATACATTGGAAAACTATGCACACTATTAGTCTAAAGCCAAAAGGCACCAAGATTTACCATAGAGTTCATTGGTCTGGGCCCCAGTAGAGTAAGGAGCATCTCAAGCCAGGATGATGCCCACAGCGATCAATGTGAAAGCAGCCATAACTCCAACTATGGTATGATTGCATAGAGGCTTCAATTTGAAGAAAGAAGACTGGAGAGGCTTTTCTGAAGACCTTAGGGAAAAAAAGAAAGAAACACATCGAACCAGTTGAAGATAACAATAACCTCTTCATAAACGAACTGTGCAAAACCTTCAAGAGGTTTTCAAGAGGTATACCTTGAGGATGCAGAACTGAGCATATACAATGGTGTATTCCCATGCAAGCAACCAAAACAAAAAATACCAGCAAATGGTTTCAAAGAGATCCCTTCTCAGAAGCCACTGTTGTGGCAGGGACAGCACCAAACTAACAAGCTCCAAGAAAAACAACAGAAATGGAAAGAATTGAGCAAAAGAATTGGTGTGACCCACACTAGCAGAAAAGCATGGTTAACCACTTGGAAACTGAGTAATGACCCCAAGAAAGTACAGCAATGTCACAACATCACAGCCAGTCAGGTGGCTCACCAGCTTCTGCTCAATGATAAAGCTTTGAACAAACAGGCTAAAATATGGATTAGATGGCAAACTGATTTGGAGGAAAATCATTTTAGCATGTCATACACAATGGATGACCTTGACGCTAGAAGAAGTCACTCGAAGAATGGCAAAGCAAGTGGACTTGATGACATATGCATGGAGCAGATCAAGCACTTTGGTTCCACAACCAAGTTATGAATATTACACCTTTTAACAATTGCTCATCGGCCCTTAAAATATCACACTATGGCAACATAAAGACTATGGCAACCCACACAGAGTAACACGAGAAGCTTCCTATTTGCTCAGGATCTATACATAATGTCTCCAGAAAATTACTTTCCCACTGTTGAGAACTGACTGACATATGCGCTGAAAAACCTCTCAAATAACTATAATAAGAACCAACTTCACACAAACCCAACCAAAATGCAGGTCAGAGAAGACGACCTCACAGCTAAACACTGCTTAGTATATGTATATACTTCATATACCCCCCCACAAAAATTCCACGTAATAATTAGCCCCACACTTATAACTAGAACTAGATATTCTTGTCACGAGTCCTAAGATCCTCCAAAAATGTATATGCTGATGAGGCATAGGGCAACCCAGTCCAGCTCTACCTTCTGGAGGGCAGGCCACACTAATCAGATGTGACAGGCTGAGAGAAGGGGCAAAAGAGAGATTCTGAGTGAACTGTTTGGGTCCTTTTTTTGTGATGTTTTCCAGACATATATGGCTGGCGAAGAAACAGGAATAATTGGAAATGGGAAAAAAAGGGCACATCTTAGCTGTGGGAGTGAAGAAGAAATCAGAAGGTATGCCAAGTAGTGGCTCACCATGACTTGAAAAAGAGTCTGAGTGCAATGGGCACAACTATATATCTTATTCAGCTAGGCAGAACCTACCTGTCTTTGTAGTAGGCTTCCATCAGTATGTTTGGCTAATTTGGGCCATGTTTTATAGTCATAGTTATAAGTGGTTGCATTTAATCAAGGTTTCTGTTACTGAGCACATGCTGCTTTTGGTAGCAGTTTACTGATAGACAATGTATTTAATGATGTTTCCTTATATGTAAATGTAAGACTAGGATCCTTTTTCTCCATGCTGATGGGGCAGGAGGAAATCTTGTCTTGTATTTCAATAAATATGGAACTAATTCTTACTACTCCCCTGGATAAAACTGGATTATTATGTGAAAGATCCGGCAGAGTAGACATTTCTCACTTTAACAACTATTAATTGGTTTTAAAAGCTATTAATATTTTAACACCTCAGTGTTATGATCTGGATGGTTGGGGATCCTGTCTAAGTTGGGACCTATTTTGTGATTTGAAATAAAATGTATCCTTTAACAGTACCATGCATCCTCTTGAACTTGGCGTCTCAGAGCTTTGCTCTTGTCCGCCACAATGGGTGTTTGTACTGCTAAAGAGGCAAGGAGCCCTTTTGCGTTAGGACAGAACTATCTTCCATTTCCTTGGTAGCATTATAAGTTGCAGAGGGCAAAAGCTTTTCTTTGCATCTGAGAATTATTTTGTGAAAACAGAGTTCCACAAGGAAAATTCAGCTGCCAAAAATCCCATAAAATAAGACAGTCTTTAACAATTTACAGATCCACCCAAATAGAGACTAAGCTGTTAAAGAATATGAAGTGGATGCTCTGTGCGCATCGATAAAAGCATTAACTTTCCAGACTATTATTTGGGATAGGAAGAGTTCTGATATTGTGGTCATCTATCTCTCCCAAGCCGAGCTCTTATAAATGCTGTATTTCTTGTTGAGACATAAGGAGTGCTGCAAGCAAAATATACAAGTAAAATAAAAAATATCTTTGCACTAGTGTCATCTTTGGGAATGTAATATAGAAAAAAGAATGGAATAAAATGCTCTGAAAGTCTCCTGTGAAACAGTCACATTAATGAGTCCAAACCAGGAAGCATTTTGAGCATTTTGATTTACTAAGATTCTCCTACGGATTCAATGTCTTGTTATTTTACTTACATGTGCATACTCTTATTTTTTAAAATGGTGTAAATGTGCCTGCACGCATGTGCGCGCGCACACACACACACACACACTATGCTTCATGGGGAGGCCTGGGGAAGGCAGGTGGGGGTCTATCCAAATTTACAAGAACCACAGTGTGAATTGTAATTAGCTATCTTTCTATTGCTCTAGTTCCTGAGAGTCTCACTTTTCTTGGTCCTTAAAGAATGATCTGGTCTTTCCGTACTGGAAGCTCCCTACTTTAACAAGGCAAGGAGAAAAATTGAATGCCACCATTAACAGCCCTTTGCACAGATGTGAGTCAGCTTGAACTTTGGTGTCTCATCAAAACCTTTTCCGCCATCTGCCAGTAATGGTTGTGGAACTCCATAAACCTTTCAACATTTCCGATTTACATGTATGCAGCGCTGAAACGCAAACTTCCAGAGGTGCACCGTGGCAACTAACCTACTTTTGGTTTGTCAATGCCCTTGTTCTTTCTCCTTCTCCATTCCCACAGTTTGCAGCAACAATTCACTTCTTTTCACGTATGTAGGTCCTCTAGTCTGCCGAACTCCAACTTACATTTCAGAACTGATAGAAGAACAACGTGTGAAACTATTAAAGCTTGGTGCTCAACATGATCTCAGCACTGATGTCTTGAACTCCTTATTGCTGTTTGAAAGGACAGAGAGCACCTGAGTGATTACAGCTAGGAATTAGGGTTCCTTTCTGAGGAATTTCATATCTTGAGTTTTTGAAAACAGATTGGGGCTAGTATATGTCACTCTGTATCACATCTTTCCCTGTTCATGGATATTACACAGTGAGCAGAGTTGTTAAGGAGTCTCATCAGGAGTCAGCACTGACCCATGATGTTTTTTACTGGTTATTTCAAGATCATGGTTATTCTGGGAGTTGAAGGAAGGCAGAATATAAACCCAGCCATTTTCCCAATGTGGAGAGAGATCTGGGAGTCTTTACTGGGCAGCCTCAAACCTAGCTGCTGTTTGGAACTGAGTTCACGCTCCAGGGGTGGGTGGCACACCTCCTGGTAGCCACCTAACCCTTACCCTGCTCCAACTCTAGGGCACCCTTCCTCGATAGAAGCAATAGTAAAGAAGCCAGAGCCTGGTACGCAATGCAGGCAAGAAAGCCAGTTGGTGAAAATGGAGACGGAGGCATCAGGGGTGCGGGGCAGACTGGGGTTGTGGGGGTCAGGGGGATGTAACAGTGTAGGTAAAACTGCTGAGGTACCTGGGGAGTCAGATGTTCAGCAGGTTGTAGCATGTCATAAATCCAATGTCTTTACTGAGTCCATGAGTTTCTGCACCTGGGAGATTTTGTTTTGAGCTGTGAGGAGCTGGCTTCTTGTGATGGGGTTAGGTTAGCAGGGTTCAGTGCTTGTTTGAATTTACAAACCACGTTTCACAGCCGGGCCTATGAACTTCACTTTATCAGCCTCCTAGGTAGTAGGTACAGAAACTCATGGACTTATATAGATATTGGGATTCTGACACACTACAACCTGCCAGACATCTGACTCCCGAGGTACCTCTCCACTTTCACCTGTGCTGCTGTATCCCCCTTCCCTCCCACCCCAGCCTGCCCCTCACCCCCTGACACCTCCATTTCCATTTTCACTGGCTGGCTTCCTTGCCTGCATTGCATGCCAGCCTCTGGCTTCTTTACTATTCCTTTCATCAAGGAACAGCACACACACACCCCGACTGCAAGGGCTTCCTCAAGGGTTTTTTCAGCCTGAAAGTTGGCATCCTGGGCAGCTAAGCTGAGCTCACCTGGAGCCTCACAACACCACTGGAGCTCACTGCACCTGGAGAGAAGGAATCCACAGCACGCATACAGGCTGGGGAGTTCCCCTCTTGCAAGCACAGAGGCGGAAAGGGATCTCGGAGTCATTATTGACTCCAAGATGAACATGAGCTGTCAATGCCAGACCGCAGCCAGCAAGGCCAGCCACACCTTGTCATGCATCCAAAGGTGCATCTCAAGCC
>JAGPOW010003447.1:29468550-29500694 GCA_030014935.1 Caiman crocodilus | reverse complement strand
CATTATGATCCTGCAGTCATAAGTGCCAAGAAGGAGACAGAGCATTCATCTGAGGAAAATATTTTCGTATCTCTTTCCCCGACCATGAAGAAATGAAAAAGCAATTGTTTTAAATTCTTTTGTAAAATGTCATGAATCTCTGCTTGTGTTGAGAGTCTTTGTTTCTTTTGGTATGAAGTATAAGGCACTTTGAGATCCTTTGATCATGAAAGAGCTCGGTTGATTCAATGATCCGAACTATATAAATGACTGCTTCGGGTACCTGTGGCTTAGGTTTACCAAAAGAATTAATATGAAAAGTATAAATTGGCAAAGTAGGCATTACTAAAAGATGCTGCAGAAACAGTAGCAACCTTATAACTCAAAAAACTATTTCTATAATAACTAGCAAATATGCTTTTCCAAGTACAGTGATTACCTGCATAGCAAAATGTTTGCATTCTTACCCGCTCCGAGTAACATCACTACTCCATGGTGGTTTGGTCTAATACTGTATAAAATCTTTCCCAATATAATGTTGTAAAAAATAATTGTCTCTAATGCTTAGGCTGTGGCACCTAAGGATGAGTTAAGTTATACAGAGTAATACAAAACCACTGCAGAGGAATTAGTGAGAAATAATTCCACTGGCGGCATTTACCATCACAAAGCGTCTCAGCGCAACCCATTTTCTACTCACAAGGCTCCCAACCAATGTTGAGTTTCAAATATGGGAGAACAATTAGGATGGGTAATGTTCTCATCTGCGTTTGGTACATTTTGCAGCTATTAATGCTGCTATTGGGGGAAAAAAAAAAGATTTTAGTACCATGAGCCATGTTTCCAGATGCATCTATAGTGGATGGAAATGAAAGCACTTTAGAAAAAAGTCACTACAAATCATTTTGCTCTTAAATTGTCTCTAGTCACAATATCAGCGGAGTCCCTGCTCCAGACACCTCTGAAGGTTTTTCTAATCCCCTCAATCTCTAATTAATCTTCCATTTTCCTTCTTCCCCCAGGAAGTAACTGAGGGCATAGAGTGGGTCGGATCCCAACTAGGGTCATCTCCCCCAGCTGAGGACCTGATTAAAAAACTCAAAATGGATAATTAATTTCTTTCATCCTGGAGGCTGCTTTTTGCTGAGCTCAGCCAACACCTACCGCATAAGAAGGAGGTGCAGCAATGTCACCTCCCAGGACATTTCAGGATGTCATAACCCAGATCAATGAACTAGATTTGGGCTGTATCTGTGATGTTTTATTTGTCCTATAAATGAACCCCAGTATTTTCCCTCTGTGCCTCAGTATACAAACTATGAATGAATGCAGGTTTTGTCATAGGGGATTATAAAAAGCGTATTGTTTCAGACCGTTGACATATGAAGCATAGCTCTGTGACATTAACTTCAGACTATGGAGTAAGAGCTGGCAAGTGTGGTGGACAGGATCACTAATGCCACACAATGAATTTCAGTGAGATTGAACAATTTGATGCAGCCGCCAAAGGACCTGCTTGTGAAATGAAGCAGATCCCAAAGTACTAATAAGTGACACAATGAATAAATGTCATAGGCATGCATTCAATTGGGCAGCTATGAGAATGAAGAATTACAGCTTGCTGCTGTTTTAATTAGTCCATCAATGATGTATTTCAGGAAAGAAATGAGAACTCAGGGGCTTTCTCCTTGGAAGTTTCTTAGCTTGGTATTCCCCTTTTAAGGCAATTTAATTCACGAACCTCCCATACATCCCCTCTCCATAAGGGCACGTGTTCATAGTTCACTTGTCTGCAATTGCTCTACTATTGCTGTGCTATTCGCTCTTCAGATGACCCAAACTGCAATAATGAGCACAAGAATGACCGCGTGATGAAATAACCAGTTTATTTACCGCAAGAGACTTTTTAAGACGTGTTTTTATCCTTACAGCAGGTAAACGGGAATGTGTTGTTTGGCTATGGTTAGACTATTGTCTTTGCTCACCTGTTTTTTCCTGGAACAAAATCTGAGGAATAAAGCAAGTGTCCTTCAACAAAGACGTTTTGGCTGGAACACCACATTAGGACTCAACCACAAGAGACGACTGGTGTGGCCTCTTTTCTAGTCCCATCTGCTTCCTAATATCTCACAGCACAACCTTGCCATCTGTACCGGGGAACGTCCCAAGATGAAAGTAAACAGCAGAAGAGTGATGCCATCTTTCCAAAGTGCCCGTAGCATTCAGAAGCCTTAAAAACATGCCTGCTGAGCAACATCCAGCTTGTTCTCAGACAGTTTGGCAATGGTGCTGATGACACGCTCAGTCCTCTCATGTCAGCCCTGTACTGAGAATAGTTCAAATCCAGATTTGCTTGGAGCATTAAATTGGCCTTGAGATGAAGCAGCTGGATGAGTTTCCTTGGAAGAAGGCCAGGTTAGAATTAAGGGAGGCATTGGCTAGCTTAGTAATACCCCGATCTTGTCCTGTCCACCCACTGTCCCATGACATCAGCAATGAATTGCTTCTAGACTACAGTATTTTTGCAGTCTCTGAATATATTTGATATGCTAGTTAAATGGGTTCCTCCTACTTTCCCAGCTTGATATATTTACAAAAAATAGTGTAAAAAATCCCTGGGTTTTGCTCCTCTCTCCATCTGTAGCTTTCTCACATAGATTTTAAGTGAAAACTCAGTCACAATACACAAACACGCTAGCAATGAAATATGGACAAAAGAAGAAATTGGCTCATCTCCTATTTCCGTAGCATTTTAGCCCCCCATATTTTCTGTTTAAATAGCTCTCCACTCTCTTATCTATAGTGATCCAGGTTGCCTTTGGAACTAGTTGACGGTACTTTAGATCGACTTTTATTGTGTCAGAATATATGGTTCTGTCTGAATATCTGGATCAAAACACTTGGTAAAAATGGGTGGGTTTAGGTGGGAATTTCTTTTAAAAATCGATTGTTTATTTATAAATTTCAGTAAAAACTTCAAAATATCCTATTTCAGTATTGCGAACATTAAATGTTTTCAGTGACCCGACATGAACCATTGCGGGTGTTCCTTTCGAATATTATGAAATCTTCAGATTTTGCTTACAAGGTTCTTTGGGTAAATGTGATATCTTTTATTCGACCAATTAAATTTTGCTTGGCTTTGTAATAAAACTTGACCTCAAACTCCTTAATGGGATTGCATTTGCCCTCTTCATACATCTCTTGCGACTACTTTTTAAAGCAGTTGTCTGCAATAGAAAGGTTTTTTGAAGACAGCTACGTAGAACTAATATGGAAATACCGGTTTTTACTGTTATATACTCATGGCAAAACAATACAGCTCTCAACAGTTCACAAGCTCACTATTTCACTCGGTCAAAATGTAGAGATTAACAGTCTTGGTTAGTGCACAGTCTCTCCTCTGGGGCTCATGTACAATTATATATCGGTACTGCCATGAGCTGAAAGTTTGATACCGTGATGGAAATTTTAACCTTTCAAATGAAAAAAAAAGGCTTCCACTTGCCCTAAATACACACTTAGTCATATTCTGAAATTCAACAGCTTTCTAAAGTGATAATGATAATCCAGTTTCCAGCAATAGAAAGGAATGGATTGTTTTAACCTTTAAAAAAGTGAGCTGGAAGGGTGATTAACTTATAAGATTTAAGGTTAAGAGTGAAATCCAGACTTGTATGAAAAGTTATAGCTAGTTTCTTATTGACATTAGTGCAGCTCACCCCAAGTTCTGCTTTCCTCTGTCGCCTGCTTAAAGGTACTGTGTCACTGCTAAAATATTCCCATAGAAAAATGGGATCAATAATTACATGCTGTTGCGAGTCAAGGGCTTGACGCAATGGGCTGGTATTTATATCCCCCCTCTTTTTTTTTCTCCCCCAGGAGGTCAGGCTACATTATTACATTTGTCCCTTCTGGCATAATGAATACACAGAGACATGTCCATAAAGGATCCTCTGGAGGGTTCGAGTACAAATAATATTGAGTTCCTATCATGACAGAGAAAAGAATATGTAAACACATGCGTTGAAAGCTCAGTTGCAATACATGTTTTTAATACCCCACCAAACGACACTGCATTGATTTAGCTGCTGATTTAGTGAAAATAGACTTTGGCAATCCTCTTAGACTATTTGATTTTTTAGCAAGTGGTGTTGTAGTTGTGATGACTTGAAATGGTCTGTGCTCTGAGTTTCACTTCTGTCTATGTGTTACAAAGATATTTTTATGCAGCCTTGAGCTAGGAAGAAAGACAGCCTGAAGAGGGCTCGAGGAGACTTTTCAGAACGAAAATCCCTGCACCTACTGCTAGTCAGAGCATTTGGGGCTTAGCCCCAGAGAGAACAGGTTGAGTTACCAAGAGCCCAATTCTCTCTTTCCTGGTGTCTCCCCAAAATTGCTTTGCTGTATTGAAGTTAAAGAACGAAACAGGAAAAAAACCCCAAACTAACCCCCCTGGACACACAATATCAAGTGACAGAGAAGAGCTTTGGCCTTTCTCTATACTCTTGGTACATTTAAGATAGAAGCACTGTTGCAGGCCAGATTCACCACACATTTCTGGTTTTTATTAGGTGAAGTCTCTAATTTGTGGGTGTTTCAGTGAAGCCGTTCTACAGCATATCGGATCCAGGTCCCAATCCCTTTTCCACTGAAGCATATGAACTTTTTTTTACTTGGGTTTTAAAGACAGCAAGACTGAGCCCTAATGTTCAGAGGAAAAGATTTTTTTTCCCACAGGAGACGTCAGCTTCCTGACGATGCTTTATGACTGTCTCTAAGATTCTGAAATATTGCCTGGAATAAATTGTGCATCTCCTTCATTTTAGATGTATGTCTTGCCTCCACATTTCTGGTGATCCTCTGTATTGTGTCTGGCTTGAGAGGAGGAGAGGGCATATTTCAATAAGTGTATTCACTTAAAGGAATTGTCCACATTTTTCATTTTTTGGGGTGGTTTTTTTTGTTTGTTTTGCTGTTATTTGAGGAGGCAGAAAACAGATGGAGTGAAATAATATATGAAGTTGAGAAACTCTTGCCTAGAATGGGAGCTAGTGAGTAGAGGAACCATTCTGTGTGTAGGAGTAGAAGCTAAAGATGGACAATATTCATAGCATCGCCATGCAGTACACAATTTACACACATCTTGCTAGTAACCAAGGAACCATAGCAACCTCTATATCACTTATACCAAATTAAACAACCATATATAGTCAGTGCTGTTCTAGACACTGCAAGGTTTTTTTCTTTTTCTTTTTAAAGTGACTCACCTCAAAAGCTTACAAGCACAACATGGTAAATGCACATACATAATAAATGCCAAAAAAACCTAAGACATTTCCCTCAAAAACGTTAAGGGTTTTTTTCTATTTTTCTCCTAACCTTTGGTAGTGGTTCTCCAGAACTCAAAAAACATGGTCCCACACCATCGTCCATTGTAGGCATCTCTACTGGGGCAAGGTTCCCTTGCTTTTCATCCAGACCTTAGCTGCTTGAAAGTACCCTATTGGAGGTAGGTAGTTGATATAATTTAGAGCAGCTTTCAGGCTCCACTAATGATGGGAACTAAGGCAGCTTCAAGATGAATGAGAGAAAATACGACTAAAAGCCACTTTTGAATCACCATCCCTCCAGAGTTTTGCTAAGGGCGTCTTGGATGCATTAGTGGTTCTCAACCTGCCACAGTTGCCACGTGTGGCCCGGCCCATGTGACATCCTGTTAAGAAAAGGAAAGACATTTGACAGGGTAGAAATGAGAGGTACTACACAATATTGGTTTGTATTGCATTACTGTCAGATAACAAATCCAAAAACATTTTTAAATTGCTACACAGAAAGTAAGTTGCGTGCGTGGGGCCGGCAGCACACTGAGAGCTGCAAATGTGGCTCTCCATGGCAAATAGATTGAGAACCACTGCATTAGGGATTTGAGGGCACCTCCCTCTAGCCCTGGAGATTTTATTCTTTTAATAAAATTAAATACGGAATAATTTTAACCCAAGTGGGAAAAAATCAAATCAAGATCATAAGTAGAGCCCCTATATTTTTAAGTTTGTGAAATTCAGTTTTGGAGCTTTCTTTAGGATTTAACCAACGTGTTGCCGGTGAAAGCAGTCTCATCCCTTTTACCCAGGCATGCAGAATTCTTATACTTCAGTGGGAGGTTACATCTGAGAGCAAGGTGGGGAAAAGAGACATAATTAGAAAGAGACTATTTTCTCTATATTACAGCTCCAGATTGAGGACAGCATTGTTGGCTCATTAATTCCTAACTGCAGTGCTTACCCCTTGCTCTCTAATCCTCCTCTTCTCCCATTGAACACTGGCTTTCGGGTCCTTCCTGCCTTTTTTGGTATTCTGCTGCTCTCTAGCTTCCAAACATTTCTCCTCTAGTGTCAACTGCTCTAAAGAAGCAGTCTATTTGTCCATGTACTAACAGATTTCATTTCTAAATTAAGGAGTATTAGCTATTTCTGACCCAGACTTGCATTACGCCTTTTTTGGAAGTTTAGATTACACTAAGTTTCAGTTTCAGAATACATGATTTATCCCATCCATCACCAGAGGAAGATTTATTAAAAACCGAAACAAAAGAATCTGCTTGACAGAAGGTAAAGATATAAAGAAGAGATGAATGGATCATCTGGGATGTGTTTGCAGATGCTATGGACCTGATTCTTAAAGCAGCAGAGGTCAAAGCTCACATGCCAATAGACTATATATATCAAATTCATTTGCATGTATTGGGCATTTATTCAGAGAAGTGGTCTTTGATTTATGGTAAGACCTTTTGTAATGACTATTACCATTGAATTTATGTCAGCAACCCAGATGGCCATTGGTTCAAACAGCTTTTAACACTGCCCACTTATGCAAAATGCACTTTTTGATTGGGAAATGTTTGTGAAAGGACTTAGACTTTAGGGATTTTTAAAAACAAGCCCCTATATGGTTATGTACTAAGGGCGTAAGAAACAGGCCATGTTTGATTCAAATTCAGCCCTAGTAGGGGACAGTGATTTGACTAGTTGATTCAGATCACTGTCCTGATCTGATTTGACCAAATCTGAATCTGAAGATTCGGTGCTGATTCAGAGAATCAGCAATTCGGCCATAGACACAGCTTTAAATGTTTGTTCTACATACCTTGAGGTACCAGGCAAGGCTTGTATACCCTGAGATGCTGGGGCGGATGGAGCGTTCCACAGGAGTACTTTGGATCCACTTCCGGGTCTGCCGCCGAGAACACAGAGGAGCCCCCCTGGCTCAGCGATTGACTGCAGGGCGACCCCAGGTGCCCCCCAGACCCAGGAGACACCAGTCACTGAGCCAGGGGCAGGTGAGGGGTCCCTCGCACGCTCTCCGGTGGACCTGGAAGTGGACCAGAAGTGCGTCTGGTCCACTGCTGAGTGCACTGGGGACTCCCCACCACATGCTCCCATGGGATGCTGCATCTGCCCCAGCAGCTCAGCATTCACGAGACACCTGGTTCCTTGAGATATGTAGAAAAAACATTTAAAGCTGTGTCTATGTCTGAATCATTGAATCTTCCTGAATCTCTCCAAATTAATTTGGAGGGTCCTGATTCGATTTGGAGAGATTAAAGGGTCTCCTGGTTTGATTCAGATTTGGAGATTCAGCCACTGAATTGGGCTGAATCTGTGCCGAATAGAATCAGTGACCAAAGCTTTGCAGAGCCCTATTATGTACCCAAATGCTCTAATTTGTATGGACAAATCCCTTTCATAAAGCTAAGAACAAAAACCCACCTTAAGTCAGCTTATCCAAATTAACTGCATGATTCATGTTGCTGTTTTAAGGTATACGTAGAAATAAATTGTTTTAATGACATGCAGGCATTTCTGTTGTGCTGATCGCTACACCATCCCATGCAGTCCAAAATGACTGAAATATTTAGGCAGGAGCATTATACAATAGAACAGCTAACAAGGCTTCCAGCTGTTGTCAGTTCTGGAGGTGGCAACAGACACATCTTTTGTGGATAGCATTAATGCATTCAAGCTGACCACAAAGAGAAGAGAATCAAGAGCCTTCAGCCTGCTCACAAAGATGATACTATATGGTGGAAGTAGTTGTGTTATCACATTGGCTAACAAAAGGAAGCATAGCACTAGAGTTAGGAAAAGAGAACAGAAGGGTAGTCATAGGCTGTAGGGATTCCCATGCAAAATAAACATGGGGCCTGTTAAAGAGTCAGGAGATAGAGGAAGCTATCCTGGAGTTTTTACAAGGGCTTCACCTAAGCCTCTGGAGACATTTGCATCATTCTTACATGACTGCCCAGTGGAGTAAATCAATGATATTGTTCAGGAAAGTCAGTTATTCAAGCAGCAATGCGAGACGCTGGATGTACTAAAAGGTTCTAAACTGGCTTCAGAATCCTTTGAGGAGTCCAGGTCAGGGGTTTCACATCCAGACAAAAATACAGCTGCTGGTAAATGGTTCTTTTAACATAGCATTTGTATGAACAAAATCTGGGGTTAGGTCATTTTCTGAGAGGTACATTTCAGTGTGGCATGCAGGGATAGAGCTATGAGACTCATTACAATAGTAGGAACCATGCAGTGCTATTCCCCCTGCGTGCCTGCTGCACTGTGCCCCTCAGCGACTCAACATAGTCGGAGTCGAAGTGATGATTTGGAATTTACTAAAGATCTAAAGGGATTTTGTGAATGAAAAAGAGACTTCAAAGTCTATGCCCTTTATATATTTGGATTGCTCACCAAGGGAAAGTCCTTGTGATCTTAATCATTCAAAGCAAGGACTTTGGCTGACATTTCCTTCTGGACATGTTTCCAAGAAAAGCTGTGAATTCTCCCTGGACATCCCAGGTGTATTTCTTCTGGCTGAGGCCCTTTATCTGAATGACCACTGAGGGGCAGATGGAGCTCTCACTTACAAACCAACAGTAAAGGTGTAAGGCAGGACCAGACTTGGGCCAATACACTATTGGATGTGTATTTAGACCCAGAAAAAGAGGCCCAAATGCCTACTTCTTCCAGACCCCTACATTTTAGATATCTTCCTTCATCTTAGACTCCACAATGTATGGGGAGAATTAGAGGCATTAAAACAGGGTTTACAAATGTGTGGGCTGAATACCATACGGCTTAGTGGTTAGCCTATCAACTTGTCACAAGTACAAGTTCCCCAAGGCACAAGAAGGAATTGAACTTGGGTGTGTATGACCTGGAGGAGTGCCCTAAAAGGTAGAGATAAGCCAGGTCAGTACCTCTTTTGGCTCTGTTTGAGACAGGAGACTTGGCCTGTTCTGAGAACATCTGCCAGATTGAACCCCATAAGCAAAAATGTAAATCTTGACAGGTTTACAGCATAAGCACCTAGCAGTGGCTATATGAAGGTAACCCCACTGCAGCCATTCTGCCGGAAATGCATATGCCGTGGTTCTTAGGTGCCATTGGGCATAGATGGCTGTCAAGTAGGAGCTTGGTGGATCTGGATTTTCCTTCAATCGCATAATTTCATTTGCACATCTAATCCGCAGGCACCACGACAATGCGCAGGGTATTAAAACTTTGAACAAGACGAGTCAGAATCCAGGACTCTGAACATCTGCTACTTGGTCTTTCTGTGACTAAAGTCAGTGGACAATCAAGTACATGAAGGTTTAAAGACAAATTGTGAGTTTTGCTGAGTATTCAGAGAAAGTATTTGCTATCCTTCAGCTAGTTGTGACCGGTTAGAGACTCCCATTTTTTTAAGTGGATCTGAATGTATTGGAGATCTGAAAAAGAATGCTTTGCGTTTGAAAGCTTGTCTGTCTCTATCCCAACTATACGGTTGGTCCAATGAAAGATATCACTCTTAAGAAATAATTTTGAACCTCAAGTCATCTGTGTGTCAGCAGTGCCCTCTGCTGATTTCTTTCCTCACTTTGTTCTGTGAAAAACAGACATTTCAAAGCGGTGGCCCATAAACACGATGCCTTTTAAGACTACTTTATCACTCGTTATATATTTAAGCATGATATTGCAGGGGTCATTAAGCAACAGTTTTGAAAAATAAGCATTCTTCAATCGGGTGTCAAAATTGCCACAATTCTATTTAACATCAGGGATATGAATAGCTAGAATAATATAGGGAAATGTGTTAAAATGAAACAAGAAATTGGCACCATCTGATGCTTTGTGCTGGAGTCAGAGCAGTTAGCTGTACAGCTATGAGCTTTTAAATTATTCTTTTAAGTACCATAAAACCAACATCCGAAACAACCCCAAATTAACTATGCTTTTTCTTCCCGATATTCAAAAAATGCTTACTTTGCTCCACTTGCAATTACCCAAGCACTTCAGCTCTCTTGGCTATAACAACCCTTCTTAAGCAAAGCTGTCACATGCAGCTACTACAAGACAGCTCTGATGACCAATTAAGTCATGCTTGCATGTAAAGATTCACTGTTAAGAAAGGAGCGATGGTTCTTAATACCACTATCTTTTTGGAATTTTTTTCCCATGTAGTCTGTTAGCTCCTGCACTTAAAAAAAATGCACCAAGTCCTCCTTTTTCTGGGTCATTTAACTGGCTAAAAATCCCAACCCTATTCAAATGGAATACGTTGAAACTTGATGTGTGCTTTTGCTCAGTGGTGTAATGACAGGGGGTAAAGGCATCTTTCCAGAGCTCTGGAGGTATGGGAATTGAGTTGTACTCATTAAAGTAAATTAAGGATCCTTCAGTGGGCCTATTCCCCAATTCCTACATACAGCAGACTGCCCTAGTGAAAGGGCCTCCAGGTTGTGTGTGTTCCTGATCACTCTGAAAGGCTGTTGGTATTCCACTTTGAAGTTTAAACTTTAACTTATGTGTTTGTACGTAGGCTTCAGGCACCTTTTCTTTTCCCTGCCCTGTCTGACTGACTGTATCAACAGCATTAAAAGTCTGTCGTCTCACAGTGCTAACCTGAGAAGAATTTGTTACTTATACGTCAATAGTGGTGTTAATTTCTGCAACAGTGTAGTTCACCCAGAAGGGAGCTGTACCCATTTGAGACAAAACGGGTACACACACTTGGACTGAGTAGTTGTGTTCTAACAGCCTTCTGTAATCGATGTCTGGGTACTTTGGGCTACCCCAAAGTCTCCCATAACGAGTCTGCCACATCTTGATCTCAAAAAGAAAGAATAAAGAAAAGGGAGGGTCCTGTGCTGGTAAAGACTATCGCGAGCGTGTTCCCATTGATGGTGTTCCTTGGGACTCAGCCTCCCCTACACCCCATCCACTCTCCAACTTAGATTATGATGGATCCAGTTGTTGCAAATTGTGAGCAGGCAGTATCTGGTTCTTCCTTTGCCCTTAATTTTCTATCAGTTCTGTTTGTGTCAGGGGGGAAAGACGTATACTTATAAATTAATCTCAGGTACTTGGGTGCTTGATGGCTTAGTTCATCCCATCCCTAGAAATAGTTCTGAATTGCCCTGCTCACTCAATTAATTCATGGCCATGCAAATAAAATTGCAATCAATTTATAGGCAATACAATAAATAAGAATCCCAACTGAAAATGCAATGATCAATGCATCAGCTTCCTTGCTTCTGTCACATTAAGATCATTAATGAATTGTTAGGAAAATTCACTCCCCATCAACTATGCCCGCAGCACAGGGTTGTCTCTCTTTATCTTCAATTGTCCTGCTTTGTTTAATATTAGAGATCTTGCTCATCCCAAGAGCTGGTGCTTCTCTCCCCGTTTTTACCACTTTTTCTTTACTTCATCCTTCTGTGGAGTGTTTGTCCTCTGGACTTTGGCATGAGGATTTCCCTGTGTCCTCTTCTGGGACCTTCATCTTCTGACCCCTGGGCACAGACTTCCACGCAGAGTTTTCTGCTCCCTTGTCTTGAACCACCAGATGGCTGGAGACCCGGCTCAGCAACTTACCCTGCTCTCGGCTGGGGTGAGCTCTGCAGGCATATTGCTCTCTTCTCCTCAGCTGACCAGATTCCTGATCCTTTAAGCTCCAGCAGTAGGTTTATGACACCACAACCCACCTGATTCTTAATCCCCAGTGTGCAGGTGCTCACAAAGTGTGGCACTGGTGCCGCGCACTGCTCTGCACCACTCCCTCTGGCTTCATGCTACCTGGTGAGAACTGGCCCTTCCCTGCCCTTGTTGGGTGAAAAAGTAGTGGTCGGTGTCTCAGCTGAACTGCCTGGCTCCCCATCACTGCAGGGGCTACACATGCACTTGGTTGCTCAGCAGCAGGAGCGCTCTGAACTTTTATGGCATCCCAAGTTTGGGGAAAATCTAAGGATCACTTGCTTGGGTGTTAGCCACCCCTCGAGACACTCCCAGTGGATGCACTGAAATAGGTTTGCTCCTGCATCCACAAGATAACCTCCAGCCATAACCTGAAGTTGCTATAAGAGCTGAAGTCATGAACTACTGTCACTTGATAACCTGGAAGCTGAGCCTTAGAAGATGGTTATTTGCATAAGCTGGCTTTTTATAGTCAGTGATGTTATTTATTTTTAAGTTAGAGAGGCTGACTAAAGACAGCTGAACTTAAACTTCCCTTTTAAGCACAGAATTTTAATTTCAGGGGAAAAAATGCAATTGTGCATTCAGTGGCAGTTAAGTGCTCCTACAGCACAACCTCACAGTTTTAAAAGATCACACAGCTTAATTAATCACTGGGACAATGGATAGCCCTGTCAAACTGTCAAGCGATTGCATTGATCTTGAATATAAGTTCAATGTAAGGGAAAGAGCAACAAAATAATTTGCAGACTGTGACAGAACAGCTGCTAATGATGAGTAATAATCATGGAAAGAGACAGATAAAGCACCACCATTCAAGATTAAAAAATAAAGGGTGATGGGGTGTGAATATCCTTGAGTGGGAAATAACAGCAATGGTTGTCATTTGTTTTCCAATTAGGAAAGCTTGCTACAAATCTAGAACATCCTTGTGCTGGCCAGGAGTGTAGAAAGTTCGCAGGAATTAATCCAACCCCCACTCCAGAAGTTAAAGGAAGGATAAAAATAAGAGAATGGAACAGTTGTTTGGGAATGTTCCAGTCCTGAGATTAGGACTGCGAGACTGAATTTTGGGGTTTTGTAGGGAAAAAAAACCCGAGGTCAATCTGAAAAGGGACCATTGACTGACTGCTAGTTTTCTGTTCATTTCTTCAGATTCTTGTTCTTGTTCCTTGATGTCTTGCTGTAGGAGACCACAAGTCACTCCCAGTTGGTGGAGAAAGTTCAACATCAGCATGAACAGGGTGAGTCTTGATGATGCTGGTGAGGAAAAAATGTGATGCATTTAGATCATATTCAGGATGACACTTTTGCCATTGTCTGACATGCCAGCATGACGTAGCCGGATCTCTTTGTATAAAGGATGAGAGACAAGGAGCTTGGCAGTATTGCTTCTAATCCCCTGGACATTGCACTTCATTTCAAGTCTTTAAAATCCAAGGAAACTTAAAACAAGGGAAAAAGCAAGTTTGGCAGCAGGAAATGCTACTTCTACATTAGCTGCTAGCCTAGTTTTTCAGAATGGTGTGATAAAAAATGCATTTTTTTTTTCTCTCTAGAAAACAAAACAACTAAATTCAAGATATCCTGAGAATGGGTATATATAGGAAAACAGAATTTGTTTTAGGATTAACCTGAAGTGGTGTATTAAGTGCTACTGGCAAGCTAATGACCAGTAGAGCTCTTTCTCCTATAGCATTGAACTAAAATCTGTCACAGGAAAATAAGGCCTTATGAACAACTTCATACTGTTTTAAATGAAAACTCCATATTGACTTAAAGTTTCTTTTGATCCATTTGACTGTCTCTGGGGGAATGAATGGCAGAGACACCACACCAGCCCAAATAAATATTAAACCTATAACTCTCAGTCTCCTTCTTCCTCTCTCTTTGCGGGGGGTATCAGGTAAGGGAGCTGCCAGATCATTTGGCTGTCTACATCGAAGCCTACAGAGGTACCTGCACAGCCTTAGACCAGGTCACTGCAGAATACCAACAGGTTTGTCATTGCCACACCTCGCGCTCCAGCCGCATCTTGTGGCTGATCTTGCACGTCATTAGGGGTGATTTTGTGAGCGTGATACAGAAACGGCAGAGCAGTCTCTGTAGTTTACTAGTCTGAGAGAAGAATGAGGTATTTTCCAAGGCTCTTGCCTGAGAGAATTTAGCCTACATGGATCAGGTCAATTCTGAAGGACCTCAAGGACCTGCTTATTTCCTCCCTTATGGGTTACACCTGGGTGTTTCTTGTCATAGAGGTGGGATTATGAAAATAAGTGATAAGCTTTTTTTTCCCAGAAAGCCTTAGGGTGTATAAGAGTTTGCAAATGTAGTCTCTAATTATTGCTTTTGCTGGGTCATATAGTGCTGAAATTCTCTGCTTGTCTCTTAAATACTCTGTCACGGCATCTAGAGGGTCCTGCTCCAAGGGGTTTAAAAAGAAAACCCTTTCTATCACCCCTCCGGCTACAGGACTGTGACTATATATGTGTAAATAAGTGGTTCTTATTCTTTGGTAAAACTGCTTTGTCTTCATCAAAATGACCAAACACAAACTAAGAATCACTTAAGTACTTTACTATTTAGTACTTTACTCCTGTCCGATTAGGTTAACTTTACATTTATCTTGCCTAAAAAAATAGTTACTTATAAAGACACCAGGTTAGTATGGCACAATCTACCTTTGGCAAACCAATAGTGTACCTCATGTCACTTTTTATCTCCATATTTTTAATTTTTCTGGTCTTGCTCTGTTGGGTATTACATCTAGGAATAGCCAAACTGCAACTTAAAGCGTGCTTCTTCTCTGAGCCGCTTGCTTTTGCTGACAGTGGCAGAGCTGAAATATTTCTCATGGCAGCAGCAGGAGAAAGACCAGCGGCCCCGGCTGTGGGAAGGACTATGACAAAGATCCACAGTGCATGCATACCTCTTAAATGCCAGCACACACTGAAGCAGGAGTCTGTGATTTCCAGGGATCTACCTACAGGCATGGCTTGCCAAGATAGAGTCAGGCAGACTTCTTTCCTCTCCCTGACGTATATGGCTGTCATGGGAATAAAAGATATTGGCTTCATTACTGGTGGAAAACAGCAGCTTGGGCTTGGCTTCTCTCTTTTCCAAAATGAGAAGAGTTGCCTGCTACTCAGAGGCCGCATCTATATGAGATGCTGACTGCACAGTTGTTACTGTGCAGTCATTTTGCACTTGCACGCACAAGTACTAAATGACTGTGCAGTAACTGGCGTTACTGCGCAGTAAGGGTGTGCGAAGTGGGCCCTATTTGATTTGGATTCAGCTGAAATCAGGGACAGTGATTCGATTTGTTGATTTGGATCGTTGTCCCAGATCCAATTCAGGATCTGAAGATTTGATGCTGATTTGGAGATTCAGCGTTGGGGAGGGAGATACCCACAGCTGATCACCGAGCTGGGTCATGGGGGGGTGCCCAGCGTGCTCCCCAGTGGACCCAGAAGTGGCCTGGAAGTGCTAGTGGTCCACTTCTGGGTCTGCTGCCGAGCATGCTGGGGAGCCCCCTGCACTCCTGTGAGACCCTTCATCTACCCCAGCATTGCAGTGTTCACAAGCAAGCCTGGTACCTAGAGGTATGTAGAAAAAACATTAAAACTGTGTCTATGTCCAAATCGTCGAATCGTTCCAAGTCTCTCTGAATCAATTTGGAGGGTTCCAGTTCAGGGGTCCTCTGAGCTGATTTGGATTCAGAGATTTGGCTGCTGAATCTTTGCCGAATGAAATCAGGGACTGAAGCTTTGCTCAGCCCTACTGCACAGTAGCATCACCAAATGGTGCTTAGGGGATGCCAGCTGCACAGTAGCTCCTTACTACTTATGCAGTAGCGTCTTGTCATGTTTCATGCCACGCGATGCTACTGCACAGTACTAATGACTTGAGCTACTGCACAGTCAGTGTTTCATGTAGATGTGGCCAGACCTCTTGAAACCTGTCCCCTTGCATCCAGTTTTGATCTCACCGACACAAAGCATAAGAAACCCCATTGAAGCCAGTAAAGCCCATTACTATAAAATCAGCACACCATTACAAACAGGCCGATAGATCTGTGCAATCCATCCCAGATACGCTTGCTTTATCAGTCACTAGCAACTTGCAATGTGACAAAATGTGGGTGAGGTGTCATTTGCGGCAGACCAAACACATAGGGATGCATCTAGGGACTGGAGAAGTAAAAATAAGCTGATGTTCCAGAAAGCAGCTTTCACATCAAAAAAAGAAGTAGAGTCATTTTTAGTGCCAGGTGTTTACTAGTTAGATGCTGATTTTAGAGGGGCGCCACATGACCAGTTGAAAGCCAGATGCTGTTTCGGTAATGTTATTTATCTCACCATGTGTCACAAATGGAAATGGTAGACTAAAAATAGGTGAGGTTTTTATTAAATTGCAGAGCTAATGGAAAAGTCCAAAAGAATTAAATAGAACCCAGCTTATTTTCTGTAGGGGCTTTGAGGAATCCTTTAAAAGTTAAGAGAAAATTCAATCCTGAAGTTCTGTAGGATCAGAAGAATATCACAGTTGTTCTGAGGATAGCTAGGACTCGTTCAGTGGGGCATATATATATTGTGGGAATAAAGAACCAATATATCCTGGAAAGTTTCTGACCTTGGCTGCATTTAAACTCGGTGCAGATAGGGCTGACAAGAGGAACTGGATCTCATATTCAAGAGGAGTTGGCTATGAGAGGTGGGCACCTGGATGCAACGGGCTCCCAATTACATCATTGTGCACAAAGGGATCTTGATTATAAGTGTGACCCATGCATTGAAACAGGTTCCCAATTAAATTATCGTGTCCGAAGAAATCTTGATGATGAGCGTGACCTATGCATTGATACTGAATAAAATAATTTCAAGACGGCCACCTTGCAGATGCTGAACACCTAACCCCTCCCTACCTGCTGATTAATGAGGCCTGTTTTAGGCTAAAAAACTAGCATTTCAGGAGTTTTGTCTTGTGGACAAGAAGTAAGGTCAATTTATCTTGGGCAGCTTGTCAGGGACTCAAGAGTTACCCATAGTTTTCATACACTTAGCTTCATTAGGAATCAAAAGGCACCGCCAGATCCTTGCTGATGGTTCTCTGCCTTTTATCAAAGAAGACAAATCACTTGTTTGTTAACTTCATCAATTGTAAATGTTCTGCAAGCTTTGAACTTTATTCTTACCCTGGACTTACAGGGAGTGAGGCCTGCGACCACCACCGGGCGTCTCTGGTTTAACCAGTGTGAAACCTCTCGCCATAATGAGAACTCGCTAGCCTTAGGTTCATGACGCTAGAGGGCAGCAAAGCCATGTGGGAAACTGAGATTAGTCCTCAGGATAGACTCTGTGGGACTCCAATTTAGAGTTATAGAAAATACAAGGTAAACAACACAAATTGGTCGTGATGTGTTTTGAAGCTGCAATATTTTTTTTTAAAAGGGAATTATAATAGGAAGTACAAAGAAGGAACTTGTAAATCAAAGCCTTTTGGTTTACATATAGTCAAAACCCAGTGGAAATGAGGGATGAAAATGCACGCTGTGTCGCCATGAAGAAAACTAGAAAATTCACAAGGCCTTTGAAGGAAGATAGGGTGTGAAAACAGAAATATGTCTTGGTACTTCCTAAAGCATACGTTCCAACCTCTTTGGCTTGACAATATTTATTGAGCTATTACTGTTCTGTGTAATAAATATACTCTGAAAAAAACCAATTAGTATGTGAACTACTCCAGGTATTTAAGCATTGGCACAATATTTGAGGACTGGAAATGTGAACCAAGAGGGTTGTTTTGTTTTATCTTTTGCTAGCCAGAGAGAAGGGAATTTGCCATGGCTCGCTTCTACTTAATACAGGAAGCCCTGTGAGGCTTATCCCAGTCTTACAGTCAGCCCACCAACCCCGTTCTCAATATACTCTAACGCTGACCTCAGTCACTTAAGAGAAGCAAACTTTGGGGTTGGTTACTTCGATTCCTTGAGGTGCAGAAGAACCTTTATAACTAATACTGTCTATTGGACTAATATTGTTCACCCTGGTGCAGCTGTATTCAACAGCTGTTGTCTCCTATCTCAGGTCATAGGTGACTGGTAGGGGGTGCACAGGGGGGCATGTGGCCCTCCGACACGGCCAGTGCCCCCCGACGGCCAACGCTGATGTTGTCGGTAGGACTGGTGCCCTTCCTGACAGGGCTGCTGCCATCAGTGGCTTCTGCGGGTGCTCCCCCCAGTTACAGGAGGCACCAGGCACTCATGTCTCAGATTGCAAGATTTTGAGTGCAGGAATTTTCTTTTAGCTCTGTGTTTGTGCAGCCCCTCGCACGCTGGAATCCTGTTCCACGACATAACCTTATACACGCTATAGTCATGCAAAGAGTAAATACCAATACCAGCCCTACCATTCCTCATTCTGTCTTGCTCCTGGCTCAACTAACCAGCTGGGGAAAGTTATGTCCAGACTGGAAAAGTGAAATCATCCCTTCAGCTATTCACAATACAATGGGAAGTTACAGATGATGTGATCTTAATAGCTATTGACCTTGTATTGAAGAGTATGAGTTGAAAATGTGGATTGTATTCAGATCCTGCACTGTCAATTAACATTTGAAACTTGTGTTGACTCAAGCCTATGACTGCATGGATGGAAAGTTAATTCCCACTCCCACTTCTTCAAAACCCTATTTCCTGGCTAGTTGAGACTAGCTTTAGATGCCATAAACTAGCTAATGGTAATGACTGTTTTAGCTGCTGCATTTGAAAGCTTAAGTAGGAACTTTCAGAGTAGGATACAATGAGGTTTCAATACTCTTCAAACATCTAATGCATTCAATAAACCAACATACTTTGAAGCAGAGCAACCAACTTATTTTAAGTCCCCTTGTACCGAAAAGACTAGCATGCTTCCAAACCATAAAGACTTCTGTAGCTTACATTCTTATTCAGCAATTCAGGGCAATGTTTTCCACAAGTAATTCTGCTGCCCTGAGAACAGGCTACATCCTCAAAAAAGGTTGATTATGTTTATTTGGTGATTACAAATCATTTTATGGAAGGCAAATTATATGTGCATAAATAAACCAGGTCAGATATTCTGAACAACATTTTGATTTGACTTCTTTAAATTGGACTTGCCCATGATTTCCCATTAAGTTCAAGAAATACTTTTACCATGTTGCAATCAATGCCCTGGGGCAGCTTGCAGATGCTATCAGCTACAGGGATGGGACAGAAGGAATGATGTTCGTCTAATTATTTAAATTATTTCTGAAAGCATGCATAAAAGGTGACTGAATTGTATTATGTGAGACAATGTTCTGTTTCTCTGTATTCATTGAATACTCCACTTCAACACTGAGCACCATTAATATTCTATGTGAATAAGATCATTTTTAATAATTCACTAAATTATTCTTCCAGGCCCGTTGAAAGCTCACAGCTTGTATAAGGGGTTTCTTTAATGTGAATTTACCCAAAGTGCTGTGATTGCCTACTTAAATGTTCTGATTAGCACCCCGAGTTTTACCTAAATGAGTCACTGCCACTTAACGACCAGGAACTAAACAGTGTCCTCAGTTATTAGGGCTGTGCGAAATTTCTCCAAAGGTTTCATTTTGAAGCTGTTTTGATGCAGTTCAAGCTCAAAACAGTGAATTGAAATGAAACAAAAAGCTTCGAAACAGCCTCAAAATGAAACGAGGGCACGCGAAATGTTTCAAAAGTTTTGAAATGTTTTGAGTTTCAAAGCAGCGCTGTGGCAGGAGGCAGGGAAGAGCCAGGGCTGCACTCTGAGCAGCTCCGCAGCCCCACGGAGCTCGGCTCAGCAGGGAGCGCAGCCCGGGCTCTGCCCATCTCCCACCGTTAGGCTGTGCTCCATGGGGCTGGCGGAGCTGATAAAAGTGCAACCCCAGGTCTGCCTACCTCCCACTGCTGGGCTACACCTCATGGGGCTGCAGAGCCCCTCGAAGCACAGCCCAGCGGCAGGAGGTGGGGAGACCCGGGGCTGCACTCTGCCTCCTGCTGCTGGACAACCTCCATGGGGCTGCGGAGCTGCCTGAAGTGCAGCCTGGCAGCAGAAGGTGGGGAGACCTAGGGCTGTACTCCACCCTCTACCAATGGGGTTGAGCTCCATGGAGCCCAGCACTGGGCACAGGTTGCACCCAGTACTTCTCCCAGGCAGCAGGAGCAGCCTCCTGTCAACCGGCACAGATCCAGGGGCTCACACCCCCAGGAGGAGCCTGACACAGCCCTTCTGGGCCCCCAGATCTGTGTGCCAGATGACAGATGGCTTCCTGCAAGTGTCATGAGTTTTGCTTTGAAGACCTTGAAGTGCAGTTTCTGAGAAACCTCTCCTTGAAACTTGGCAGGCTTCATGCTCTCAGAAGGGGCTACCATCCCTGCAATTTGCATCTGAATCAGGCAACGAATGATAACACTTAAGGCATTTTCATGATTCCCCATTAGAGCTTATGGGTGAAATGTTGAAACAGGCCAAAACAGTGAAACAGTATTGATAAAACGAAATGGGACAGTGCTTCAAAACAAAATTAAATTAAACACTGTCCCTTTGAAATGGTGAAATGGAAGTCAAAATGAAATGCTGGTGTTTAGCACAGTCCATTCAGTTATGCTAGTCAGTGGGTGCATCCATACATGCACTTCACTGCTGAGTAGACTAGCTCCGCAGTAAAGTGTCACTGTCTACACATATGCCAGCATTAGGGTGCAGTCAATTAATTAACTCCTCTGTAAGCTATTACCATCAGGGACCGTATTAATTAACCACAATGAAACACATGAGTGGACAGGAACCACAGGCATAAATTCTGCTTGGTCAGCCCAAGCAGCAAGAGCCCAGGTTGCTTTCTGCCACCTAGTCACATGGCTCTACACTTTTGGCACTTTCGTGCCACAACCAGCCCTTCCGCTGCCTGCCACCACCACCTGGAGCCCAGCGCTGACCCTTCCAAGCCTGCTGCCAGCCTGGCCCGCTCCACCCTGGCTCACATGGCTGCTCTTCTGGGTGTATGTGTAGACACTGTGCCCAGGAGCAGCATACTCTGGCTCAAGCAGCTCCGGAGTTTATCCCTTGGCATTGACTGCACATATAGATGCACCTAGTGTGTGTTGTAAACCTGGAAAATCTTTGACTGGAACTGAAATTGCAGCTGGGTCTTTTATAGTATGCCCCTTAGGTTAATCGAAGCAAGAGAGGGCCTCAGAGACACAAATACATGCAGAATTATAAATGAATAGCACAGTTTGGCTCCCCTCAGTAAGGACCTCAGTCCTTTGTGAATAGACTCGTATACTGGTTTTGGGTTTCCAGGAGGTTTTCAGAACATAAGAACACAAGGAGAACCATAGTGGATCAGATCAATGGTTCCTCTGGTCCAGTACCCTGTCTCTGACAGTGGCAATGGTGGATGTTTTAGATGGAGAACATATGAACAGGGTATATTTAGAGCACTGATTCTCAAAGAGGGTGCTGCAGCACCCTGGGGTGCCTTGACATCCATTCACGGGTGCCATGGGATGCCATGCAGTGCCACTGTTAGGTGGGCAAACATGTTTCACAAGATTAACCCAGAGATTTTAAATAGGAATCCATAGTCTTAAAAGCATTCTGACCTGCTGTCTTGCAAAAGAACCAAGTTCTTGCAAAAGTAACTGCTCTAGTATTTTTCTGTAGTCAAAAAACCCAGTGAAGCCTAAGAGTTGGCATTTTCTTACCGGTGCCTTAAATCTAAAAAGGCTGAGCGCCACTGATTTAGAGTCATCTATCCCCTGTCATATGCTCCCTGGTATCTATGAAACAATTTTTTTGAGGCAAATTTGGGTTTTTTTGTATCTGTAACTCATAATAAAAGACATTAAAGATATTTATATTGTTTCTATACTCACATGCTCTTCACATCCCTTGTTTATTAAGACCCAGGTCCACACAAGGAAACTCCTCCAGATGCCTGACATTAGTAGCAGAGGATATAGGTGTATTTGTGTAGAATATAGCACAGTGAGGGGGTCAGTTGTGAATCACAATATTATTAATAATAATGATTTTTTGCTTGTGTTCAAACAAAAAATTCCAAGTTCTTTCCTTTTCCAATAAGATTTCCCATCTTTGGGTCAGTAGTAATATAGCACCATCCATTTTGTGCTAGGGATTTTCTCCACCCAAAGCCAAAAGGGTAGCAAGTATGCTTTAAAGCTGCCCAAGGTTCACTAAACAGCTGGCACCAATTTGTGGTCTACCCTTCCACTAAACTGAGATAAAATTTCCCCTTTGCACACTTGCCCGTTTGGTGTTTGCCATGTACCAGGGCCCAGACTTGGTTAAAAAGAAACCTGCCGTTTGCCTAATGATCAAGTCTTTAGATTAAAAGAGGAAAATACTATTTTCCCCAAAGCCTCAGAGAAGAAAGGAGTCGCTCAAACTAGCAGAGTCCCAGCTGTCTCTGCCTGCCCTGTGGGTTATTTGTACTTCAGGGAAAAAGCTTTCAGTACAGAAAGGATGGCAGTCTTGTCATTAGCAGCTCGAAAGCTGACAGATCAGTACACATGCTGCTGGTCAAGTTGCTCTTCTTAATTTTACGGTACATTTTGTTTGCGAGCCTCTTCTATACAGATGTACAGTTCTCAAACAAGAAGTGCAAATCTCGGTGTTTGTACCATGAAGGTGCCATGTCACAAGCTCAGAACAGACATCAAGAGTCATTTCTCAGGGGGGTTTTCAGCAGTCGGTCCACACCCGGCAAACCAGTTTGCAACAGTGTGTGAAACGCACTGCAGCATTTTTGAATAATTCACAAATCACAGCAGTAATAAACGTAGTCATTTGCTGCAGAGTAATTGGAGGTCAATTTTGGGGACAAAAAGCCTTGTTATGCAGTGTTTAGCACAGTCCAATCAGTTATGCTAGTCGGTGGGTGCATCTGATAGGTCTTGTATAAAGACCTTGTTATACGGTTATTTTGAGTGGCTCCTGGAGCTCTTAACGCTTCGACTGTCTGTACATTAACACTTGAAACTAAATCTTGAGAACCTAAATCTCCTTTAATTTTATTATATTTTACCCAAACTCACCAAATTCAAGCATCTCATCCTCTTTGTATTACTGGATCGCACCATTCTTGGCTTGCATCCTCTTCAGTGGGCACACATTTCTAAATGATGCTGCTGCTTCTACATGCACGATAACTTCAGCTCATTTACAATGAGTACCTACCTGCAGCTAAAATAATGCTAATGAATCTTCACATTTTTAAAAAGTATATCAATATAATCTGCAAGGCATCTAGTTTAATTGGTTGCTGCAAATAATTCCTCTAAGAAAAACACTTCTGTCTCTTGTTCATGAAGTAACCAGAAATCAAGATTATTGTGGTTTTTAAAAATATTTCAGCTGTTCAAATGCTGGTGTTCAAACACACTATTGTCTAACATAAGTTTGCACAAAGTGGCTGATATGAATACTTGTGTCCTATGACTGAGCATGCAAGTCCCCTGCTATTGTTTTCTTATTGTCTGACTTGACTAAATACTAATCGTTTGTTTGTTCTGCAAACATTTCAGGACCGTTGAACAAATCTATTGGGCCAATAATAAAAGAGGCCTCTCAAATACTGGGGGGAACACCTACACTGTGAAAATTTGGAACACTTTTAAATATTAATTAATTTAAGTAATTATTATGGGGGAATAAAGACTCAGTGGCATGCAAACAGTGAGCACAATATTAGCAAGAATATCCTTGAGTAGCTTTTTTCTGTAGCTACTCATCCCTGTTAACATAGCCACGACAATATGATACCATATTGTTAACATAGCTGCTAACAATATTGTATCATAAAGCACTCAAGCTTATTTGGATAAAGGAAAGCTCCTTCAAATTTTTTAGAGAATTATTTTTGGTACTCATAGCCATTTAAACCTCCATAATCTCTTACCAGACTTCAAAGACATGCTCAAAGAAATAATTTGAAATATAAATAGACTTCCGCTCACCTTGTAAAATAAATGGGCAGATTAGATGTGAAGAGCATGCAAATAGGGACAATAGCTGCGGCGCTAGTAGCTCACTGCCCGACTGCCCCATGGCAATGTAAAGATATTGTGAAATCTTATGTTATAGATAAGACCAGGTTTCTTTGCCTAAACCAGGAGTGGACAACCTGTGCCGCAAGTGGCATGGGCAGTCTCTGTGTGGGGCACACAGCAGACCACGGGAGGAGATAGGCAGATGGGGCAGAAAGCAGAGCGGCAGATGAGGCAGAAAGCACAGGACAGGAAGCAGAGCAGTGTATTTGTAAAAGTGCATGGGATCGGCACTTGGTGAGCGTGTGGCACACCTGCCAAAATGATTGTCCCTCACTGGCTTGAACCATGGCTGAAACAGCAGAACTGTCCTGCTAAAAGACCCGGTAAATCAGAGGCATCTCTACTTATTAGCAAACCTGATGCATTGTTACGGTGAGAAATTTGCCTATTTCTTTTGAGATAAGTTTGTGTAGGTCACGTGATGGGTGCCTTTGCAATGACCGTGTGATATGTGCAGGGCTCGATTCCAAGTTCTGATTTCCCTGCCTTCAGTGATGGCGCTTCACTCTATTTCTGCACAGTAGCGTAGTACGATTTGATTACCCTTTAGGTTTCATAATACTTCCACTGTATATGCAAACACCTATGCCCCTGGATAGACATTGCATTGCTGTGCTACCTCGGGTGGAAATATTACATTCATTTCAGAGCAGTAAGAATAATGGTGCCTCTCTGGGGTATTGCTGATTACCTAGGGTTTTGCATTGAATAGATATTAGAAGTGAGTCTTCTCCTGGATCTACTCAAAGCCAGATGACAAAGCTTTTTGTGTCCCACAGCTAGCTCTGTCCCTACACACTTTCAGAATTTTAAAAATTTAATTCCAGTTTTGAGCTGTCCTTTAATTCCTGTTCCTTTCCTGCCTATAGGGTCTTGGTCGACTTGTCGGGTTGCCACTGCTATTTGCTTTAGCTATATTGTAATTATTTCCTTCCTCATCATACTTTTATAGACTGCAAAGGCTTTCTTCTGTTATATGTCAGCTAAAGTGAAATGACATGACTGGATTGTCACTGAGCAACGTTTGTTAGGGCACAACAGCATGGAGCAACTCCAGGCCAAAATAGCCATAAAGATTCTGCAGCAATGTTAACCTAAAGCTTCAGCCCTAAGTCCTACAGGAAACTGTCCTACAAGAAAGATGATCAATACTTAATTGAAAGGGGAATAAAACTAATGATGATAAAATAATGGGAAGACTTGCAGGTGAAGGATAAGGATCAAAGCTTTATAAGTTTACAACCAGGCAGGACTTTGCATCGGGGTTTAGAATATTACATGTAATTCGGCGCATCTACATGAGACATTTACTGTGCATTCGCCTAATAACACTGCGCAGTAGCGTAGTGGTTAAAAGCCATGCTAATCGCCGACTGCACAGTGTTATTAGGCTAATGCGCAGTAAGCGTTACAATATAACTGTGCACTGGCACTACTGTGCAGTAACTCCGATTACTGTGCATTCAGTTAGTACTGTATTAAGAAAGGACTAAATGAAATGTGCAGTATCTAAGGTGCAATAATGAACATGTAAATGTGCCCAGCATGCAGATCAACTCAAGCTATTACTGGCTGTCATAGTATCACAGCTTTAGTAGTGTATATAAAGAATCAAACTCATTTTTTCCATTTCTTCTACTTCGTTACGGGTGACCTGTTGCTCCTTCTCCTATCAGCACATGCAAGGTCTGAACAAGAATTCCCCTGTCATTTTCCAAGAAGTGTCACAGAGATATTACCTTGTCTTTTTAATAACTTTGGAGGTAAGACGCTTGGTTCCAATTCAAAGGCAAAACTGATCTTGTGCGGTACAGAGGGCATATGAAGGAGAGGAGGACAGGGGGAAAAACAGGAGGATTTAGTGCGGCGTGACCTAATGTACTTCAGCTAATGAATAAAAACCATAGAACATTTTCTGAAATGTGCCTGATTTTCCTCTCCTCTATAAACCTGATGTAGCTCAACTGAGAGAACATTGAGGTCCAAGGTGTGAAAATAGTTCTTCAGCCTATCTTAATTTCATTGCCTCCCACTAATGGAAAAGAGAACCCAGGCTCCCACTAATTAAAGTGAGATATTAGTCTTCTAAAGAATGAATCCATAATCATTCTCCCTACCTGTGTTTGGACCAAATTAATCTCTGTCTTATTAAGCATGTATGCGTGTATTAATTGTAGGCATTTCCAACTTTTTAAAACGGAGTTTGTAAATACGTTGTACCTTCTGTGTATATAAGCATGTATGTATCTGTGTATATAGGGCAATCTATGGAATAGGTTTAATACAATTTAAGCTGATCGTAAGGCACTGGAAATGAATATTAAAGAGATCCGAGACATAAGAAATGAAAAGGTGACTGAGTAATAAGACACGCAAGTACGTTAGCTGTCTGCAGAATGGCATTTTCAGATGGAAGGCAAACCTGACAAGGCAGACTTGCACGTGAAGCAAAGTGCAGCCATTACAAAACAAAAGATAGCTGGCGATCACCTGGGACAAGTAATTTTAGCCTGTTAGACAAGCGAATATCTTGCAAGCGAGACAAATTTGCATACAGTTTTGCAGCAAAATGAAGGTAATTAACCTTTGGAACAGATTGCCAAGGAAAGCGGTAATATTCTCCATCATTTGAAGTCTTAAGTAAATTCATGAGTGTCTGCCTAAAAAAGTGCTCATTATTACGATTTACTTGTGTTACAGTAGCAAGCAGGAATCTTCGTCATGGATTGGGGCCGTATTGGGTAAGACTGTAAAAACACAGTAAACCTCTTAGGATAAGGATTTCCTTCTTTTTTCTATCTAGATACAGAACACAAGACAACAAGTGGATGCAGGCATCCAAGGCAACAATGGGAAAAAACCCAAGCCAGTAGTTACGAGACGAGTGTATGTCGTGTGCCTTATGCTGGTTGTCATACTAAGTCATCACAATGCCTCCCTTTTTTGGCTTTAAAATCTAGGATTGCTACTAAAGAGGATAAGATGCCGGGGTGATCGTGTTAATCCTGTCTTTGCTTTCCTGGAGGAAACAGCAATTTGCTCAGGTTTTGCTGTAAGTATCTTGAAACTAGAAATGGGTGACTAGTCACAGCCAATACTTGCATATGAGGAACTTCACCTTTTCCTGTCCCATTCATAAAATACCCATGAATGGACTCTCCTGGGGGAGCCTCAGCCTCATTAATCATTTGGTATGCATTAGTTTGTGTTCAAGGTGAAAACCAGTTTTCAAACTCAGGGGAAAAGTTGTCTGCCATTTGTTGCCAAATGGAAGGCTGCTCCTAACGTGGCATAAAAATGGGGCAGCTCTCCAAGCTCCCCATATACCAGATTTACTCACATATCACACACAGCCTGTCCCCAAAAACAGCCCCTCCAATAGTGGGGTGCGTCTTAAGCAGGAAAGCGGATTTGTCTTTGCTGGAATTAAAGCAAGCATAGAGACATGGCTCCAAGAGGGATGCCATGCTTCTTCTGCCGGGCTCTGGGAGGGAGAGGGTGACGTTCGCCCTTCAGATGCAGAGTTACAGTATTAATCCTCTCGCAGCCACAGCTGCCGCAGTCAAGATCCCCTGCAGTCAGCCTTCTGCTGTAACTAGAAAAAGCCTTTTTTCCTCTTCATTCTGCTTTCAGAAAAACGAAGTCTTATTTGGGGATGTGGGCCATGTGAGAAAGTGCAGAAGATGAGGATGAAGCATGGCATGGTGGTCCCACGAGGCCCCAACTCTGTTAAAATGATGCGAGCTGTGGCCTGTATGTGACCACACTTCAATCCCAGTGTTTTTAATCTCTGATAGCAGACGATTTAGAAATGCAGATCTCCATGGTTCAGATCCTTTTAATGAACCTCCTTCCCCTGACACTAGCAGTACAATGGGCTGGGGGGTGCACAATCTTTCTGCAGTGCGTGTTAAACATATTCAAAAGTCACTACCGGGGGGAGGGAGGGTCTTTCCATAAAGAGAGTGCCACATGCAGGACTCCTTTGCTTTCTGAACTGTTCAGTCTGGGTCAGGTTTGCCTAGCGTGGGAGGCTTGTCTCTGAAGCAATCAATAAATGGCTTTGTGGAAAGTTTCTCGCAGTAAAATCACCGTTCACTCTGACTGCCCATGCCCATCTCTTTATTACAGTTGTAACAGCCATTATCATTCCAGAAAGGGAACGTGAACTGCACTGGAGGAAAGCAGCTAGAGGTTTTGAATCTAGATGGAGTGCTAGAAAGGGTTTTTTCCCCCCCTCCGTCTCTGAACTGCTGACTGGGAATTTGACTCATAAAACCTTGTTAGAAAACGCAGTGAGTTGCAAGGCTGATACGTTGTTAAGACAGAGACAAGTGGATGGCATTTAGATAAGATTCAAAATTAGCCTGTTCTGAGATGGTTCACTGACAGTAGTGACAGGAAATTACTGTACGTAAGTCAGCTATGGGAAATGCCAGGTTTATCTCATAACCAGAGCCTTCCACAAATCGCTTCCCTATGTGGCTGTGAGCAAATCCACAGAAAATGCCACGTGTGTGCGCGTTTACAGACATGAAGGACTGATGACTGGAGGGATGCCGCCTTTTGTTGATCCCCATGTGTACCGGAGAGGGGAGGGTACTCTGCATCTACTACCATTGGCAGGTCCATAGGAGGGTGGGCGGAAAGGTCCTGTCATTCCTCGTTTTCTCAGCAGTAGCCAGCACCGTTCCTCTGGGGAAAGAGCAAGTTTAAGGTCAGCAGGAGCAGTTGAAGAGCTTGGGTCTCTGCCCAGGTTGAGCTTATTGGCTGATGCTCAGTGCCCCTGCAGGGTGGCAACACCGACCCATTTCCATGACTTTGCCCATGAAGCATGTTCTTACCACTGGCTCTTGCTCAGCATGTCCTAAGTGAACTAGCTGCAAGGATGGACGTTTTCCACTGCCCTCCCCCTGCAAGGTCATCAGAGCTGTGTCACCTTTCACATGGAAAAGGAGGAGAATTTCCAGCCTGGTGCTTCTCCCTAGTTTTGGTGTCAGCCCAGGGGGACCCAAAAACCTTTTGGCATATCTCTTGACCCCAAGTCTGGCAGCGTTGAGCACTAGTAGAGGCAAAAGGGCTTTAGAAAGCACCCACTGGCAAACCAGATTGTCCGTAGGAGATCGCTATGTCCATCAGACTGTCTGTAGGAGATCACTATGTCCATCAGATGGACCATAGGAGATCACTATGTCCATCAGACCGTCTGTAGGAGATTGCTATGTCCATCAGATGGTCCGTAGGAGATCGCTAAGCCCAACAGCTTGTCCATAGGAGACCTCTATGTCCATCAGCTTGTCCATAGAAGATCGCTATACCCATCAGCTTGTCCATAGGAGATCACTATGTCCATCAGATCGTCTGTAGGAGATCGCTATGTCCATCAGACTGTCTGTAGGAGATTGCTAAGCCCATCAGCTTGTCCATAGGAGACCTCTATGTCCATCAGCTTGTCCATAGGAGACCTCTATGTCCATCAGCTTGTCCATAGGAGATCGCTATGCTGGTACCAGAGACCACAGTGTCATCTGAGTTTCATATCCACCTTGTTTTAATTGTACTGAAAACAGCTTGCAGACTGGTTCTATCTTTAGTCTGCCTGAATGGTATCAAGCAGCCAAGTCCCATTGCTCACTTCAGATCCCACAGAGTACTTTATTTTGCACTAGCCAAAAGCATGCTCTCAACTCGTCATCCAACAGGTGATATTTCAAACCGCGCAATGTTCCTCTGAAGCCGAGAAAGTGCTAATGATATCTGGGACTTTTCTCCTGTGGCAGGCTCAGCTTGAAGAGGTGCTTACAGCTCTTTGTTCATTAGCTGCTCTTACACATGTGGGCTTTGAATAGTTCCAGCACCTGGCTTCTTTGAAGGTACCCCATCTGCTCATTACCCAAAACACAGGGTCAGTCATACACTGCTCGTCTGAGGGTAAGCAAGCAGTGATTGAGCAGAAGGAGATGAGAAACCTTACACATGCTTCTAAAGCCTTCCTCCTTTGATCCAATTCCTCCTCTGGACAACTGCCAAGGTGCTGAAAAACACCACAGAAGCATGTGAAGAGTGAAGGGGGAAAAGAAAAGGGAAGCCAGCGCAAAGCGAACGTTATTGGATTGCCATGTAAAGAATCGCTGCCTGCTGTTGTATGCGTACTGACAGAATAGACACCACGAGAATTAGCAGACGTGACTGCATCTCCCGCCCCCGCTCCTGAAGGATGCGGATGAGGGTTTTTGTGATGAACATATCTCAAGCCTCAGCAGAATTAGATTAATGTGTTTTACATTAATTACCCAACTTCTCCCCCCTGCCCCCTGCACCTCACGGGTGCCCCCATTCAATTAGGGGATTACGCACGTGAGCAGATTCACTGATTTCACTGGAGCAGCGTGCCTGGTAAAAACGAGATGCACGGTTAAGTGTCACAATGAGTCTGTGTCTGAAGCAATTCCAGTTTGTCTATTCGGTGCTTGCTTCTTTTTTTTTAACCTTAGCTTGACCTCTCCTTTTCCCATCATGTTTTACCACCTGAAATTCCACAATCACATTTCAAACATCAGCTGCTTAATGCCTTGTGAAATGGCTGGTAGGACATGATAGGAGAAATTGGCTCTTCATCCCAGTGACAGAAGGACATGCTTCTGGTGCAGGAGAAACCGAGGCCTCATGCCACTGCTTTAAAAGGCCATTATAATACCAGCTGCACGCTCTCTCTCGACTTTTTCCATAGTTATCTAGACTTGATTTCTTTACTCCTTTCCCTTTTTGTAATTGGATTCTGACATGCACAACTGCTAGCAGCAGATTAAAGTGCTCACAGATAGAGTCCTCTACGATTTACCATATCGTGCTTTTATTTAAGAAAACTACTAAACAACCATTTGGAATTGCACTTTGGCACCCTTACAGGTAGCTGCTGCAAAAGATCAATAGTTGCTAACCTGCAGCGTACGCCTGTAGCATGTGGCACTTTAATATGGGACGAAATGTGCTGTTAAAATAGATGGCGCCATTTACCTTTTCATTCGTGGGTTTTAATTTACTTCCTACAGGGTGATATTTCCCAGTTCCAGAAAGTGAACGTCACAATCAGTAATATCCGTGTGCATCACTTCTTTCTTTTGGTACAGTTTCTCTAATCAAATCTGTAAGTGAAATAAACCACCACCATAAAATGGGTTTATTACTCATTTAATTGGTTTTCAACAAAAGCTTCTTTTATTAGACTTTATATCCCTATAAACAAAAGTAATTAAATCCACCGACAGCTAAACATCGCATATTTCAATTAAACTCTTTCTTTTGATCCTAGGATTTACCTATAAAGAGCCGGTGAGACACATAATGATGCTGAGTACGTTTCATGGACTCTTCTGCTTCCCTAGGACACTATCCTGTAAACTAGACAATACAGGTGTGAGGTAGGCTTTAGGACCCCTGGAACTGAGCTAGCCAAGAAGGTTTTTTTGGTCCCAAAACGTTAATTTGTCAAAATAGGATTTTTGTGTGGCAGTAGATCAACTTCTACACCATTTTTTTTCCTGGGAGATGTGTCAGGTCCATGATGGTAGTGCTGCTCAAAACAAGTAAGAGAGCCTGCCCCATACTGTGGTTAGGACACTCAGTTGGGCACCCCCAGGCTCAAGTCTTTGGTTTTGTTGTTGCAAAACAGACACGTGAATTGGGATTTCCTCTTCCCAATTAAGTGCTGTAACTGCTGGGCTATTAAGTCAATATATCTCAGTCTGGCCAAAGGTGTAGATACATGCATTTATGCAAAGTGGAACAGTTCCAGTAGATGTTTAAGTGCATTAGAATAGCTAGCAGGGCAGTGCTTACAGCATCCCTTAGGGAGACCTAGGTTCAAATCCTCTCTCTGAATTAAGCCAAGTAGGCACTTGAACTACTGGTTCCCCACACACCAGGTGACTCCCCTAACCAGTGGAATAAACTTCCATGGGCAAAAAAAAGTTTCCCAAACTTGGAGATAATTTGCAAATAAAAGTTTGTTTTTTTTGGGGGGGGGGGGGGCGGTTGTGGCT
>JAGPOW010003447.1:29452419-29468450 GCA_030014935.1 Caiman crocodilus | reverse complement strand
CCCCTAACCAGTGGAATAAACTTCCATGGGCAAAAAAAAGTTTCCCAAACTTGGAGATCATTGGCAAATAAAAGTTTTTTTGTGGGGGGGGGGGGGCGTTTATGGCTCACCCTAATGTGGAGGAAACAATGTAAGAACAGTTCAGATATAATGTGAACTATATTCCTGTGAAATATATAGCACTATCCCCAGCACACCTACAGGTTGGGGGATAACCTCCTCAGCAGCTCAGAGAGATCTTGAATGGAACGGGCTTCCAAGAATGGGCTTCCAAGAGAGGTGGTGCTATCACCTAGCTTGGAGGTCTTCAAGAGGAGGCTCGATAGGCACCTGGCTGGGGTCGTCTGACCTCGGTCCTCTTTCCTGCCGGGGGGTCGGACACAATGATCCATTGGGTCTCTTCTGACTCTATAATCTATGAATCTATGAATATTCCCTCACTTGGAAAGTGTTTTTAATACAAGGTGCTGCTATATGCTGAGCTGCAAAGACCTCATGGATTTCTACATACAATGCCAACTTTCTGAATCTGGGAGTACTTTTACATTAGACCAATTTCAGAATGGCTCAGCATGCCTCGGCTTCAGTGCTGAAAAAAGAGCTGTTATTTTCACATTATACTTTTGGAGTAAACAAAGCCTTTAAAGTTATCGTCCTAAATTCTGGGGGACAAATCATTAACTGGTGTAAATTGTCCTGACTTCATTAACTGCAGCAGAGCTACAACAGTTTTCACAAATGGAGAATCTGACCCCTGACATTTCATTTCACGTTAATGACCAGGGGCTGTGATTTTATAATCTATCTGCACTTTGACCATGTGACTCTTGTAATAGAAATGGCCCCAAATTCAGCAGTGAAGCTTGTCCTAATGTTGCAGGCCCCAGGGCATCCCTTTCCAGTGGAGAATCAAGCTATAAACACAATTTTCTTCGAGAACGAAGAGAGAAATATCAGCAAGTACAAATGCTGTTGTCTGAGCCCCAGATATACCCGGTCTGCTATTTATGAACTAAATGCTATTATAATCAATGTGAGTAAACCCCTAACAGAAGCCAGGCACTTAAATGCTTTCAGTGGTTGTGGCTCTTAATGGCCCCATGAACACGAGACGCCGACTGGGCAGCTGTTAGCATGCAGTCACGAACACAAGTACTAAATGTCTGCACAGTAATGGGAGTTTCTGTGCTCAGTAGCATCACTGAATGGCTTTTCTGTGACACTGACTGTGCAGTAGCTCATTCCTACTACGCGTTGCGCGTTGTGCCATGCAACGCTACTGCGTAGTAGCAAGAAGCTACTGCGCAGTCAGCAACTCGTGTAGATGCGGCCAGTACGTCCCCCAGCAAAATAGACTAATAATAACCAACTTTTAAATTCACATGTTTTCTTTAAATGAAACATGCCACAGTTTCTCCCTTGGCCACCTCCTCGTGTGTTAAATGGAAAGCATTCTTATTAGGCTAAGGCAGGGGGACTTGTAGACATTAAAAGACACAAAACATCAAAAAAACATCCTAAGCTTCTTGGTTTATCAATTACCTTTTCCAGCTTCTCTTAGGCAGCTGGTTAGTTCTTTCCTTTGGATAAAGCTTGTTGTTGGATTGGTACCGATGGGTTGGTGTTGTCCTCCTGAATGATCAACTAGTTTGTCCTAGTTGGGAACCTGACTTTATGATCAGTACTAAGAAAACACATGTCCTATTGCAGATACTTCTGCAGCTAAGGTTACGAGCACCAGTGATCTTACCTCCATGGCTTTCACTGTTAGCCATTATTGAGACACATTTTAGAGCCCATCATCAATGTGAATAAAAACTGCACTGATTTCACAGGTACACATTCTGTTTGTAGCACTGTACTTGGAGGTGAAGTACCATTTGCTCTGTGGTATCAAAAAGAGGAAATGCAGCTTAGGGATAAGGTAGTAACTAAGGCAGTGGTTCTCAACCTTTTCTTAGACTTGAGGTGTGCCTTGGTTCACCCAGAAAATGCCAGATCTTCACACTCACTCATTTATTGAGTGCAGAAAGTAATAGAACAATTCTTCTCTTGTGAAGAACTCAGAAAGACGACAATAAGTCAAAATGTTTTTGGCATTATGGATTCCTATGTGAAATCGCTAGGTTTCTCTTGTGAACCATGTGTGTTTGCAGATCTAGTATTGCATGGCATCCCGTGCCATCCTTAAAAGGATCTCATGGCAGCCCAGGGTGGTACAGCACTCTTTTTGAGACTCACTGACCTAAGGAGTGAGAAGCCCTGTGTCATGGTGTCAGCTATGGCTTGTGATATGACCAATGCCTCATTTCAAATTTGTGGCTAATACAGCCCAGAATTAATCTTGATTTGGATTTTGCTTTATGGCAGCTTCATTCTTTTGGCATGTCTAGGTCTACTAGCAAACTTTATGATTTGTATTCAAGGCCCTGTACACTTTGTTCTCTGGTACAGTCATCAAAAACATACTTAGTGACAGAAAATACTTTTTCTTGTTATGCATACAAATTAGCATCCTCTACACAGCAATTCTTCAGTACTCTGCATTATGTCCTTCAGCACTGGAAGCTGGCTTCAGAGGCAGGTTTCTGAAACCTCCAGAAAGCATAAACACTCGGTTTTTGTAAATGTGTGACGAGGCTGTTGATTAGTATAGAAGCCTTTGGAAGAGCTGTTAATAGAAACAAGATAGTAGCTCAAAATAGAACAGTAGTATATCCAAGCAAATCTACTTTTCCTAAGAACAAAACCATCGTAGTAATGTGGATGGCTAGGTATAAATTCACGTATTAAATCATAATCTGGTCATCGCTATGTGGGTGATTCCATAGCCTGGTTCAGAAAAACTGGTCTGTCTGCAAAATGGAGCATTGCCTTCTTAATTACCAAGGAAATGGAGCATTGACTTTGTAATTACCAAGGAAAGACTTAAGAGTTTATATGGAGCATGCAGGGATTAAAAGAGGTATCACAAGTCTAAAAATATTGAGAACCATTGTGGCAGCCTAACCTGAAGGGAAGTTGCTTAAAGGCAAAGTTATCGCATGGCTACTCCATAATAATGGGGTCTTTGCCATGTAAGAAGAGCTAATATTTCAGGGTTTAGTCCCTCAGATCTTAGAAGACAAGCCCTCCCATACCATGTCCAATGCAAGCCAAGTCTTAGAAATCATGATGTGGCCTAAAAATCTTGCTTTCTAACTAAACACATATGGCTCAGTCAAATCAGCCAGTGTCCTCTTTGAATCAAGGTCTTATATAGTTTGGTTTGTAGGATCGTATTTATTTTATTTCAGGATTCTTGTATACAGACCACTGTAGCACCTGGGCACTAGAGATGGCTGGAAACATAGCATTTCCTGCTATGTTCAGACAGTGCATTTGGACTTCTTCTTCTAATTGGAAAAAAATTAATTAAATAGTTGTCAAAATGCTTGAATGGTCTGTTTTCTCTTTTAACAAAGTGAGCGTATCTACACGTGCATTAGTGTGATGCAATAAACTCCTGGGAGTTTGTATCGGAGTTTATTGTTCCTGGGCACCACATTTACACGTGCTCCCAGGAGCACAGCAAGTTGATCTGGGTCAGAGCAGCCCTGGCTGGCAGGGGCCCCGGAGGGTCAGCCTAGCACAGTGTGCTATGGAGGGGCTGGCTGGGGCATGAGGGTGCTCCAGTGCTGGGATAACTATGGAAATTGGTCTGAGATCCTTCTTGATGGTGACGGTACCAGTAGCATACCAGCAGGCAGCCCCCACACTGAAGCACTGTTGTGCCCTAGCCAATGCCATCAGCATCTATACATGCATTGTGGTGCATTAAATAACTTCACCACAGGAGAGTACTTGTATTTACAAGTACTAACCTACAGCAACATTTATTAGTTTTCTGGAGCTAATAAGGCCGCCTGTTGAGACGCTGAGATTTTACTGCAGAGCTAATTACTCTCCTCCGCAGTAAACATCTTGTGCAGATCCACCCAGTATGTAATACAAACAGAAATAAATTTAAATGATAGAATAAATCAGTAGAAAAGACACACGTCAAAACCTAGTTTTTTTTATCTTATCAAAAGAAAACGGATGTTAGAGAAATGCAGAGATTGAAACCAATCGGTTTCAACATTTTTTCTGCCAAAAATGATGTCAAAATTGATCCATTTCCACAAAACGGATTGATTTTGACATCACATGCTCTTTCTAAGGAGAAAAGCTTTCTGTCTTTTTGTCTCTATTGGCAGTTATTACAGTTATCTTATAATTTTGTTGATTTCTTCAGCAGTAAACTGAATGCTGTAGAAGGTCCGAAAACCTAGTCATTAAAGGACTTACAGTCCAAATAATGTCAGTCAAGGTGATTTTGAATTATGGAATGAAAACATAGTTTCACTGAAGTCAATGGGCATTTTTTTGTCTTTGACTTACTGAAGCCAAGATTTTACTCATGGTGGTAAGCACATAGGGTAAGAAGCCATCTTTTTTTCATTGTGATATGCCTTATACCTACATCTCAAAGGACGCTAGATAGACTATTCTGCACTTTCACTGATAGCAACCAGCCATTGCCATTGAGGCTAGGCACAGTAGTTACACATCAGTGGGCTTAAGTGATCAGAAACTGGTTTAAACCTGTAACAGAACAGAAGTTAATTGCACATAAACCAGTTTTAAAATGGCTGAAACCAGTTTAAGATGAACTTGATTGAATGTAGCATCAGACTTAACTGAGGAAGGTCAAACCAGTTTATGAAACTTCTGTCCCAGACCTCAGTGGTTGTCAGAAAAGAAACAAGACCAAACAATGCCCTCTTGATGGCCCTAGGTGTGAACGCTACATGCACATTCTGGCCAGTCCCTGCTCCCACAATGGGACACATCAGTAGTTGCCTTCCATGATGAATTCAGATCATCAATTGATTTTTCGGGGTTTTTTCTCACTTTTGTCAGACACAACGATTTCTCTTCGGAGGACTTGTAAATAACACTGTTACGTTGCCTTTTTTTAGCTGTGTGAGAACCAACTGGTTTATTGCACAACTCAGACTACATTTGTCAAAAGTGTTTGCTAAGGCTCATGAACCTTTCAAGCAATGCCAGGCTGATTAATGGTCTGCTATCAAAATACAGTTACATTTCCAAGCTTCATGTAGTTTCACGTGGATGTGTAGCTAATGGAACTCATCAGTTTTAACTCAAGTTGGTTTAGATTCATTTGAACTTGGGATTTACAAAATGTATGAATATTGTCCGGATCTCTATGATGGGATCAAACGAAATAGTTGCTCAACTCCCTCCTGAACCTTGCATATCTTTTCTCTTACTCATTTTCAGATTCCCTTTAATGCCCCTGAAGTGGTTGCTCATTTATAATGCAGCACACCAAGATACCACATAAAGCTTATTACAAGTACACCATGGTCATTAGGCAGAGTTCTGAGTTCCTCACCCTCTCCCCATCTCCTCTCTGAGTCTGACTTCCTTTGTGTGTGTAAGTGCAGGGTAACTCTATTGGCTTCACTGAAATTACACCGGTGTTTCCAGGATCAGAATAATAGGAAATATTTACAGGTAGATTTAGGTTTTTGCTTTTAAAGGAAAAAAAAAAAGAACCCGTCATTTGGTATACAGGCTAGCAGACAGCTCTGCATAGTCATCTACGCTGAACATCCTCAGCACTGCTCATAATTCAACAGCATGATCAGAGGCTTCTATTTTTGCACCTTCTTTTTCTTACTATGCCCCTTTTTCCCCTAAAACAAGCAGGTCCCATCTTCTGTCACAATGAACGTCCCCCTGAATGTGTTCTACGGGACACTGCTTGCTTTCCCTCCACTTCACTATCTTTGAGATCCAGTTATACAGATAAATTAACTGGAAAGGAGTGAAAGAAGGTGAGGAATATTGTAAGAGATATACGTCCACCATACATTGTTTTTAGAGCGTGCATACTTCTGCCAGGCAGCCACAAAAGGTAAAGTTTTCAGAAGGAGCTGAGAGCCTAAGTTGCATCTCTTAAGTGTCTTAGGGCAAGATTTGCAAAGGTATATAGGCATTTAAGATACACAGAGGTACCTACTGCGATTTGCAAAAGTGCCTAAGTAATTTAGGTATCTAACTTCTGATTTCTCTGACCTCCTCTACATATTTAGGTAAAGGCACAATTGGATCTAATGCTCAATCTACACCAGTGGCCTCCAACCTTTTTATGGTGTAGATCTCTTTTTGGCACCCCAGGGTCTACTGCCCTCCCACCTGCCCTGCCACTGCCCTACTCCTGCCCTGCCCCTGTCTCCTGGACAAGCTGCCCAGGCTCTAGCCCCACTCACCCAGCCCAGCCTGGGTGGCAGGTGGCGTGGCTCAGCCCAGCCACGTGCATCCTGCCACTCCCGATCATGGTGCCTTTGACAGACTGAGACTGATTATCAGAGGCATCATGATTGACCAGTCGATTGAGATCAACTGGTTGGTGACTACTGATGTACACAATGATGCCTCTGCCCATGCCACACAAGCATGGCAGGAGTTGTGACTGTGGGATCGCACATTAGATGTGGGCTCCCCCTGCATTGACAAGAAGCAGGCTTCAGGGGCTGGGAGCCCCCTTTGCTGACAGGTCTTCCAGCCATGGGGACTATGTGCAGCCAGGACTGAGAGCCCCATCAGGTGCAGGGATTTTTGGACCAAGAGCCCTATCAGGCACGGGACACCCTGTCCCCATTGTGGTCTCCCAGAAGCAGGGGTGCACGGGGCACCCCTACAGCTCTGATATTGCAATGGCGAGGAGATTGCAGCAGCCGCAATCGCCCAACTCCTGCCTGGAGCATCCTCACAACCTTGTGGCTGGGAGACCACATGGTCTGCAATGGACTGTCTACACATGCGACTTAAAGCTGGATAAAACCAGCTATAAAGTTATTACACATTTCTGAGCAATACCTTTATAGCTGGTTGGACCTTTTTAAGGCATGGTGGTTAGTTTGCACGTGGAGCCAGTCTAAATGTATTGTGTTGTTAACAAGGCAATTGCACAATAGCTAAAATACGTAGATGGGGGCCAAGTGTCAAACTGTTTCCTTACAAAATAAACTGAGGATATTTTAATCTGGACAAGACAATGAGATGTTTCAATAAACAGCAGGTAGCACCTCTCCCTTATGATTTTAAAAATAAAATAGATGTAATAAAATATTTCAAATAGCATGACATTAACATATATGAGTAACAATAGGTTATTTACATTATAAAATATAAAGAATGATACACGAATGACGTAAAGCTTGAAATATTTTGAAATGATCAAATTGTCAAAAATTTGAATTAGCTGAAAAAATATTTCAAAATGGCTTTCCATGAGAATTCCCATTGAAATTCATAAGTTCATGAAACGTGGTAGGTTTGTTAAAGCAGGTTTTTCCAATAAAGTAACTGCTATGATGACAACCTTCCCAAATATCCTAATTATAATATACACAAATTGAGACTGTGCTAATTATAATATATACAAATTAAGATTAGACAATTTTGGGGTCAGGGGACTGACTATATGATCCTCGTCTGTATTTTGAACTAACCTAACTCCAGGGATTATAATAAAATCATTAAAAAATGATAATCTTTATAATTCTGTTCTGTTTAAAGGGTTTCTTCTAGCTTAATTGTCTGCTTGTACAACGTGAAGTGAAGATGGAAGGGTTTTTTTATTTGTTCATTTTGCATTTGTATCCTGAAAGAACCTAAACAATATAATAAAGGAAGGAGCCCCCCACAGTTTTTTACATACTATGTTATGCCTTTAGAAGAAAGTAATTAGGGTGAACTATACAGAAAGTGAGAAATGTGTAGGCTGAATTTGTGATGGGAATAGTACTTATATGTTATATGGTAGACACAACAGGCTGGAGGGCATTCCATTGCTTTATTTACTTCACTAACTGAAAAAGCTTATAAAAATGAAATAATGCTGGAAAACATTTTTTATATTGTCAAATGACTACTGAACTAAATAAATGGAAAATACATCAAGTGTGTGCTTATTATGCTTGCCATAGCCTATGCTCAGCTGAGAAAAAGTGTGCCTATCATTCATTTAGAAGCACTTTTTAGATGTTGACTTGCGAAATCAGTGCGTTAAATAATTCAACCTTTAGTTCCAGAAGTCCCCTGGCACCCTATTAAAAGTAAAGTTCATTGGGAGCTGTGTTTAAGAACCAGGAACATCTTTTTATGATGATACATCTTTATAAGTGTAACTGTACGGAGGAAATTTGTTAGGCTGTCTGTTTGCTGAGGGCTAGATTGAGAATAGCCTGGCGAAAGTGTGTAATGAGGTGTTACAGGCTCCAAGGAGACTCCTTTAATTGATTCAGGCCAGAAGAAGTGACCTGATCACATAGTTTAATTTCCTGGGTACCACGGGCCATTACATTTCACAAGCTTACCCAGGTATGAATCCAGTAACTCGTGTTAGGCTGAAACCGAATTTGAGTTTTGTCTAATGCACCCAGTTTTGGTTTGGTGACCTCAAGAGGTGGACAATTCACTATTTGCCTTGGTAATTTGTTCCAAAGAGTCATCACCTATTAAAATTCTGTATCTTGTTTATAATATGAGCTTTTCTGGCGTTAATTTTGAGTTGTTGCTTTCTTTCCCACTAAATGAGAGCCCTTTAGCAGCCACCGTTTTTAATCTGGAGAAGAACTGATAACCTATGATCAAGTCGCCTCTCAATCATCTCTTTGATAAGCTATAAGAGGTTGAGATCTTGAAATGTCTCAGTGTTGTGCCTTTTCTCCTGCCACCAACTAGTTTGCAGGCTTTTTTCCTGCATATTCCTTGATTTCTTATTATTCTTTTTAACATGAGCACAAGGGACTACGACCTGTTTCGTGTAGGTGCTCCAAAGACAAACAGTTCAATGCAATCCTTGGATATTTGTGCCCAGCAGTGTATAACTGCACGAGCAACATTGCAATCTGAGTTCCTCCCTTACCACAGACACATTTGTCCAAGTCCTGATCTCAATTCCACCCTGTAAATGTGGCATTAGATTTACAGTGGAGTGCAAGTGGAGCTTCTCCCATGAAATTTTGATCTCCACCTGATCTTTGCTTCCGATATAACTAAGCTTTAGACCCCTGTCATTATAACCAAATCTCCCAGTTATGAAGATTAATGCATTAATAAGTGCACAGTGTGGCCAGAGGCTAATCTTCGATGCAAAGAAACTGCAGATATTTTCTCTTGGTATCTTTTAAATTACTCATCTTAGTATTTTCTCTCAGTATCTTTCAAATCACTCATTCTTCATGCTCAGGGATCCAAGCCAGCTTAAAAAATATCACTCTAAAGAAGCAAAATCAAGTTATTGGTTTGAAGCAGCCCTGGAACATTATAAAAACCATACAAGTGGGTAGTTTGTCAGTCTCCCTGCAAAGGCAGTGCACAGTGTGAGAGATTGCTAAATGCATTAACACTCACAGGCACAGTACTTGGATAGCGTTTGGGGGAGATTAATGAACCAGGAAGTACTGAATACGTGTTTTGTGAAGTAAAGACGGGCTGCAGTATGAGAAGAAAAGAATCATATTACTGTCATAAGGGTCACTTAGATTGTAGTATGGGCCAAACGTTCAAATATATTTAAGTACCTAAAGATGCATGCAGAAACATAATGTGATTTTCAAAAGAGCTCAGAGTTCATCAGGTGTCTTAGGACCATCAATTTTGATAATCAAGCCCAATAAACATCTCTTTGCATCTTTAGGAATCTGCATACCTTTGAAAACTGACTTAGTATGCCTTAATCCCCCTTCAATAAGCTTTTATTGACTGACTTACTAGAACCACAGCTCCCTAATGAAGCAGGAGGTGCTAGCTTCAACTCATGTTAGGGTTGGGAGACTGCAGGAGGAACAGCAACAGGGATTTGGATGCGCTGAACTAGAATTTATCCTGGGCGTTGAGGGTCAGCATTGCTACCTTTCAAAAAGGGGAAGAACACACTTCCTGACAGATGGGTAGACCCTCTGGCTGGTCAATGTAGAGGATGGCAGAGCTATGATTTCTTGATGCCTTGGAAGGTTTGGTGGTAATATCATTCAGAGTAAGGCCATCATGTGTTGATCTAGATTAGACCTAAACCAGGAAAAAGGAGCAATGAGGGAAGGCTCCCCTGCTTCCTACTCCACTTTCCAATGCAAGGCCACACAAAATCTAGCTCCTACCATTCATTTTCTGATTGCCTATTATACAACCTTTTCTCAAACTCAAGGTATAAAACTTCAGGTACAACAAATTACTGTCTAGACAGATGGATTAAATTACTTTATAAAAACCTATTCCAAACTGTATAAGAGGTGACAGAGATTGGATTCATGATATTCTGGCCAATTACATGCACATTCACTGAGGTTAGCAAGAAAAGGATGTACTTCAGGACTTGTGGCCTCTTGCCAACCATCTGTGAACTGCTGGAGGTGGGGATAATACACAAGCATTGCTTTTCATACCACATTTGACCACATCGTCTAGTGTCCTAGACAGCAAACGATGCCTAGCTTTTATACAGCACTGTTCATCAGTAGGTCTTGAAGAAGGTGATCATCAAACTTAGGTGAAATGGTACCTGTGGATAATGCTGAAGAACAGTTCACTCCGAGATCATGAGTTCTCCTACGTACGTAGGGTCTTCATCCCTTTTATTTGTACGAAGCTGTTTGGGGCTTCTAGCTAGACAGAAATAATAAATAACAGTATTAGAGAGACCAGGTAGTACAACTACAGCACAGTCTGCCCAGGCTGAAATTCTTGCCTCTGCCACTTACACTGCTAAATCTAGTTAGTTCATTCCTTCCTTCCTTCCTCCCTCTTTCCCTCCCAGTATGGCCACATAAAATGAAACAGTGCAAACAAATTGTGTGTCACACATGAAGCAACACAGTCCATTTTCAGGCCATTACCGAGCAGCAAGAAACTTGAAACCTCACTTTCCTGGAATTACTTTAAAATGTCAGGAACAAAGAAAAGGTTCCTATGTTCTTTATCTCAGAGCTATGTCAGTCCAGGATCCAGGCTGCAGATGTTGTGCACCTCCCAGGCCTTTCAACATTTTGTGAAGAGCTGCATGGCAGCCATTTATTTTCCAGATTAATAATGAGGTTTTTGTTATGGCAGAAGAAGCCCTTTGAAGGGCTCCTTGCATATGTGGGAGAAGTGCACAATTAACCCTAGGACTGGGGGTAAGCAGAGGCAATGGTGAAGTCCAAATAGGCTGAGCAAAAAGGCAAATGCCTGGTGGCCTTCTGAGGAAAGAGAGCCCCATAGCAGTAGGGCTGTGCAAAGAAAATGATTGGGAACGTGCCAGACTGTTTCCTTTACTTTTAGTTCAAATTGCTTTTCCTTATGCATGCCACAAATTCAGCAGGACTATCGACCGTTCCTGAGTGCAGCCCATTAAGTGCATACAGGGAGACAGACCAATCCGTCCTCAACATTAGACAACCATGACTGGTGACATCATCTAGGTGACTGATGGACCGGGGTGTAGGGGTGGAGGAGCCCTGGACAAAATACTTTCTCTGATCAGTGGAGAACTGATGGGCTACAGGGCACAGAACCAAGGAGAATATCCCCCAGAGGAAAGTCCTCCCAGGGCACATTTTTCCCCAGTCTCCAAAAAAAATCCATGAAGGCATGTCAAGCAAGATATACATCATCAGGGAGAAGTGCTGACCCGAGACTGGAAGCTAACCCAGGCCCAACTGTAGTCTGTCACAGCCCCCTCTACTGCTTCACCACTTAACCTTGACTTCACCACTTTCTGGTAGTACCCTGCGGCCCTAATGAGAATAACAGTCCCAGGTGCGAGGGCTATAGACACAGAACCTGTCAGGGGGTATGATTTAATTTCAGAGACATTTCTCTTGTTTCATTTCCTTCACTCAGCTGTGCATTAAAATCCTATCTAATTTCTTCTTTGGTTGCTTCCCCTTTGGTCTGTTTACTGCCAATGGAAATGGATATGAAACAACTAATAAAATACCCCTAGATGTCAGGAAAATTCAGATCTGAACCTACCTTCAGTCTTTCTATATATGTAAATGCTTCTTGTTACAAGTAGTATGCTGAAGACTGAAATCCCCAGATATACGATTGGCTTGATCACAACTCCTGCTGAACAGAGCTATAAATATTACTGTAAATATTCATGAGGTTCATGTAAATAACATCTCCCACAGAGATGCTGCTGCTGCTACTGGGCTGGAATGGATAGGGAGAGAGATTATTTCCTTGTAGGGGGTGATCCACTTCTCTATGACAGAGAAGGAGATGCATATAAATATAAATGCAGGGAATCCGAGGAACAGCCAAGTCTGAGAAGGCATGGCCTGGGTTTCCAATAAACCCAAATCCTACAGCTGTGGAGAGGCTGATCATGTGCAACATGTGCTGCATTCGTTAGAGAGGCACAAGCATGCCAGCTTACTCCGGAGCAATGCAAAGACCTAGAACTCTCGGTTCAGAGATGATACATTTTATTTGACCAACTGAGAAATTGCAAAAAAAAAAGAAGAACATTTTGCTGCAAGCTTTCGGGCTTACATGCCCTTCATCAGGCTCAGGGAAAGTTAAAGATGGTATAAAGTCCCATATATAGGAAATAAACTTTCTTTTTGCACAGAGGAAGCTGAAGCTGGAAATCTGTCCATCTGGGTCCATGAGAGTGTCTTTGTGACAATTACTCCAGATGCTGTTTCCCATAGAATATAGGGAAATGCCAACGGCTCCTCCAGCCAACGTCTCTAACAATCATAGAATCATATAAAACGAGGGCTGGAAGGGACCTTGGGAGATGAGCTACTTTAACCCCCTGCTCAAAGCAGGACCAGCCCCAAGTAGATCACCCCAGTCAAGGCTTTGTCTAGTTGTGTCTTTAAAAAAACCCTAAGGATAGAGAGTCCATAACCTCTCCAGGTAACCTGTTCCAGTGCTTTACTAAACTAAGGGACAACTCATGGTGCAACAGTCACAACTATACTGAGCAAAAAAATGCACACACAAAAGAAGGAAAGGGATGGATGCCCACTTTGCAGTCTGAGCAGCTCTTTAAGCAACTCTCCAGCTAGCTGAGTAACTACCATGTCAAAATACTAGTTGGTTAGAGTTGAACCAAAGAGCTGAATTACTAGTCTGTCCAGGATTGGACCCTCCATCTCATGGCCTAGGTCTGAGTCTCTGTGTCAGTCTTAGAGTGGTTTTGACAATTCTAGGAGATATGAACTCTACCCTACCTACCTTCTTGTCCTGAATGGTCCAACAAGTTTACTGCTTCTGCTACCAGTAAAATGACCTTGCTAAGAAGGAATACATTTCTCTTCAGTTTTATATCTTAGGTATCCAAACATCTGATATGTTCACTACCAAAGCCCGCAGGGTTAAAGATAAAGTGTCCTTGTTTGCTAACAATGAGCAAGCCAAGAATTTTTTGTCATTCCAATTATAGCAAAAGGATGCCTTGGCTCCAACCAAAAAAAAGGGAGAGCATTAAGACAGTGATAAAGGACTCAGTCTTACATGAGCATGATGGATAATATGTTTTTTTTTTTTATTTTTACTAGATTGAAAGGGGGTTTTGGAAAGAGAGTTTATGGCAGTACTCTTGGATAATTAAATGTTAATCTGCTAATCTTGGAACATCAGTAATTAATAATTCCCTTTACCCTCCGCCCCATGCCTCCCAGCCCTGGGAAGGTAGAAGAGAACTGAGAACAAAAGGACTAAAATCCCTAAAATTACTTTCTAAGCCTTATGCACACACCTGAGACTTGGAAGAACTTTTTGCACATGGACAAACGTGTGTGTGAGGGAGGGGGTTGGTTTTCTTGTTTAAAATACTGTCTTTTTGGAGCCATTTTATCATGTAATACACAAGTATACCCTGGGAATTTTCTGAGTAACATGCAAGTCCCAAGCCTCTGCAATGGCACACTTTGTGGCTAGGCGAAAAAGCCATATACTTGTCTATTTCTATGGTGCACAGCTCTGTATGTGTGCATGACTGACCACCCCACACCTCTGTGCATAGTTGTAGCAATACCCTACGCTGAAGGCAGCACTCGTAACCCAACATCCCCATGTCCCAGTTCCTTAAAGACTCTTTTTCGATGTCGGAGCTGAAGCTAAATGTTGTCTTGCCCCATTCTCACTCAATACCCTTGAATCAGGCCTGGTTAACACAATAGAGATGCATAATACAAGTGCAGTACGTAACTTTTAAAACCAGAAGACCGTCCTGTGAGTGTAACCCTCACCTTGCATGTGCCCTCAACTCCCACCACGAGTTATTAGTGGGAGTCGGATGTTTAACACCTAGCGTGATAGGGCTCTGCAGGAAGAAGACTGTCCTGAATTGAAGGCAGTTTATGGCCCTTCGTGCTATGATTTCTTTTTTTATCTGCTCCTATTATTTTCAGCCCTAAGAGAGGATTCATGTTGTGAAAATAAGCTTTCCCCAGGGGACATAGAAAAAAAAGGGAATTTGTGAGTCTCTAACAGCTTACACTGACAGCCTGTATGGAATCCCTCTCACCTAAGGGAGAGCAACGGATACAAGGACACTGCCATCTGTGGCCTTTTTTCTAAAAAAAGGAAAGAGTGATACTAAAAAGAGGTCCTACCAGCAGTAAATGGATCAAACCTGATGCGTTTATACCAGTTGTTTCTAAAAATTAAAGTTTCCTCTATTTTTAGTTTTGTAGTACTTGAAATTCAGACTTTCAGTTCGGAGGCTGTTCCAAAACCCACCCACTCGTGTGTGCTTTCTCTGATAATAGACAACGCATGGCTCTCACTGAATGGGTTGCAGGCACGGTAGCACGTCAGTTAGTTGTGCCCATTTTTTAATTGATCCGTTTTCTCTACTACAACGTTCATGAGCAGGCCAGAGCGGTGAATTCAGTTATGTGACTCCTCTGAACAGAAATGAACTGCTTCACTTTGAAACAATAGGAGACCATATGTGCTCTGAGGACAATAAACAGTTAGCACCCACTTTGGCAGGCAACATAGATTCATAGATGGAGGGTCAGAAGGGGTCTTGCAGATTTTCTAATCCAACCCCCTGCCCTGGGCAGGAGAGGAAACTGGGCTCAAATGATCCCAGCTAGGTGATCGTCAAGCCTCCTCTTAAAGACCCCCAACGTAGGAGCCGGCACCACTTCCCTCGGAAGTTGGTTCCAGGTCCTAGCCGCCCTGACTGCTCAAACAAGGAAGCAGAACGTGACCTGAGGTATCTCAGGTTAAGTTAAAAGCTCAACACGGTGAATTTTGCTTTGCATGGATCTGGTGTGGGTTGTAAGTAGTCAAGAATATCTTCTGGTGAGGACTGCGCGATGTTTGACCCCTGGCAGTTGCATGCCACTTATGAGTGCGCTCGAGAGAGCATTTTAGCTTGAATCTTTTGTTACTTTTCTTTCTTTTGACTTCTTTCTCGAGGTCGTGCTTCTTCCTCGTTCAGCTTTTTCTTAAAACAAAACATGACATATTTTCCCTACTGTCCAGCACAGAGGAGGAGCAGAGCTTTGCGGACCCTTTATAACACCGTTGCTCCCTGGGGTGGGGATCACAGAATCATAGAAAACGAGGGTTGCAAGGGACCTCAGGAGGTCATTTAGTCCAACCCCCTGCTCAAAGCAGGACCATCTCTAACCAGATCATCCCAGCCAAGGCTTTGTTGAGGCAGGCCTTAAAAACCTCCAAGGATGGAGACTCCACCACCTCCCTGGGTAATCTGTTCCAGTGCTTCACCACCCTCCTAATGAGAAGTGTTTTCCTGTTATCCAGCCTAAACCTCTTTTGCTGCAACTTGAGCCCATTGATCCTTGTCCTGTCACCATCGAGAACAGTTCATCATCTCCACCCACTTTGCAACCCCCCTGCAGGTATCATAGTATCATAGTGTCTAGAGTCGGAAGGGACCTGGGCAGATCATCTAGTCCGACCCCCTGCCTTGGCAGGAAAGAGCACCGGGGTCAGAT
>JAGPOW010003447.1:29430434-29452319 GCA_030014935.1 Caiman crocodilus | reverse complement strand
CGGCACCTCACCAGAGCACCACGAGCGCTCATAGAGCCACGCCACCGGTCCCGCAATGACCTCGGCCAATTCCCGTAGAACCCTAGGGTGAAGATCGTCAAGGTAGTGAAAGGCTGCTACCCAATCCCCCCTCAGTCCTCTCTTCTCCAGACTAAATAAACCCCATTTCCTCAGCCTCTCCTCACAAGTCATATGCCCCATTATGATTCTTAAACGATGGCCGTGGAATCGTAGTAACCATTTCCCAGGTGAGCATTCAGCATACTACATTTTAAAACGTGGTGTTGCAAGATACATGTGAGAAAGTAAGGTTGGGAACTTTGTTTTACTTTCTAACAAGCCCACTTGAACAGCACAGTTCACAAAATTCAGCTCAGTCCCGAAAGCCATCTCTTCACAATTCTGGTTAGGGGTGAGTGAAAGAAGAGGAAGATCAAGAAAACGGTCCTGGAGAAAATCAGAGAAACCCGAAGCACAGAACTGAAAGAGAAAGGAAGCGCAGCCTGAGAAAAGGCATTGGAGAAGAGGAGAGAAAGAAATTGGCACAGGAAAAACTAAATGTAAGATCAAGTCTCTCTTCACTATTGAAGTCCATTATCTCTTCTGCAGCTTATAGGCTGCCCTATTTACCAGTCTCGGCTTTTTTCAGAGTCGGTTCTTTTTATCCTTGCCACAAATCACTACTCTTATCCTAACTAAGCTACCTTTGCTTCTGTGCCTGCACTACAATCAAGGGACTGTCTTCGAAGCTGTGTTACCCATGCAAACACTGTCTTAAGTGGCAATAGAGGCTTTTCTCAAGTTAGACAACCAGGTAAAATTGGAATTTGAAAAAGTGACTCCTAAACAAACTGCATCTGCGGCTGAAAGCTTCACGAATTTGAGCTAGGCTAATTTGCAGGGCTCAAAGTTTAGCCCAGAGTTTTGCAAATGCTAAAGACTGCTGAGGATGAACACTTTGTAGTAGAGACTTGATAAAAGGAAAATACTAATAAAATCCAAGTGAAAATCTAGCAAGTGCAGTCATCACCTGTGTGGTCCTTGCTGTTAATTGAGTTTGGCCTTTCTATTGATGTCAGCTAGATGCTAAAGTCAGACCCCAAGGTGGTGAAGATGTTCACTTTGAGTACATAACAGTTTAAAGATGCACATTTAGAAAAAAAAAATCACAAGTCATTCATGAAGAATTCAATGTACAGAGAAAATAGTGAAACTGATTGAAATAATTCTCCTTAAATGATTCTCTGCTTTAGTATGGATCAAGAATTGCAGGTTTTTGCCCCGAGGGAACAATCCCAGTAACTCTTCTAATATGAATGATAAAAGAAAAGCCTTATTCAAATGCCACATCAGAAAATACCACTGAGGTAGATTGATGAACTCTCTGATTAATGTCAGTCAAACTGAATGCTTCTCCAGAAACTCGCCATCCTTTTAACATATTACTCTTTGAAAAAAAAGTCAGAGAGAGTAAAAAATAGCCCAGAATAATAATATCAAACTCTATGTCCTCTCGACGTGAAAAATACACAAACTCAGACTTTCTTCTCTGTCTAGCCACAACCCTTGTCTCATTCTGTGCGACGGGAAAGACGTGCAGAATTAAACTCATAGGGCCAGACCCTAGGCCACCTATTAATGGCCAGAGTGCTCTTAGACACCTAAATCTTACCTTATTCCACCTAAAAAACCCGGGAACACATCTGCTTTTGTAACATACCGTCACCTGAGCCTTCAGACTGTGACACTGCAGCAAGCTGAAGCATGAACCACCCACCTTCTGCATTAGCTGGTTTTCAGGGAGTTAAGCAGTGGCATACATTTGCATGGAATCACTGGATCGATGGAAGAAGATCTGACTGGTTTCCCTCGGCTAGAGCTACTCCAGGCGTGGGAGTTCTTTCCTTTCATCAATACACACGAGGGCAGCTGAACACAGTGATACATTCTCCAGGTAACCTGTTAGCCTTTGATGGCTGAACAAGATAGATTGGACCTCAAGATTAATAACAGAGTAAGCTAAACCAGTTGTTCAATTTTGCCCCAATCACATCTCTTCCATTTAATACCTGGGCAGAAAGGAATGCTAGCCCTGGCTTGCGCTCAGTCTCCTCTCTTTCAAACAGCAGCCTCTTTCAACTTCCTTGCTCCAATTTCTGATGTTGCTTTGTTCAGGAAGGATAAGATTTCATATTGGCCAATCTGGGCTCTCAAGTTGTTTCCCCTATAACTATCACCCCAGCTCTAATTTTAAGGGGAGAACCACTGGAAATAATACCCGCAGCTTCATCTGCCTCTGGATTTCAAAGATTCAGAACAAGGCCATATAGGGCCATTAGATAGCAAATCTGACCTCTAGAGCGCTTCTTCATAATGGTGCATGTGGGCATATCTACATGAGACACTTAATTGTGCATTGACCTAATAACACTGCCCAGTAGAGCGTCAGAGCACAAACCATGCTAATAGCCTCCTGCACAGTGTTATCAGGCTAATGCATAGTAATTGTCACTAATTCACCATGTGCTGGTGCTAATGCACGGTAACTTTAGGTACAGCGCATTTAGTTCATCCTTTATTAGGGAAGTAGTAAACTACATGTGCATTATCTATGGCACATTAATGAATGTGTAGATGCGCCTCATTAGTTCTATAAAGACTCCCTATGAAATTAGGACTCACTGACACACCACAGCGGCTAAGCTCCACAGCTGGGCATTTTGTGGTCTTGTTTCCCCTCATTGCACTAATAAATGCCAATCCAATCTATTCCTACAGCCAGCGAGGGACTGCAGATTTGCAGTGACCGATGATTTGTATATTCAGCACTAAATAACAATCCCCTGCTGGAGTGAAATGTGTTATAGGATTTCAGAGTGGTTTACTCTCTAATCTATATCAACTCGATGTATCACCTTTATGACAGTGGGAGAAAACTGAACTGCCATTGCAAGCACAATGCTTATGAAGCGCTGTTGTGATTCCTGATGGTGATAAAAGAGGAAGATAAATGTAGGCTGATATAATGGAAGATGATCCATTATGCACCATTGCCCCTTGAAGGAGGCACTGATGCAAACCAGTCAGCTTGCAACCACCTCTACGGTCATTTCTTAATAATTGCCCTTGGAGTCCATTCGCTACATGTAGGAATGACTTTTGGAGCACTATGTGCAAAGCGAATAAAATAGACAATCACAAAAAAAGTGAAGGGATCTTACACTTACTTCACCATAGCACTGCCTGCTGTTCTGACATAGTTATGACTCTATATTGTTTATGAAGTAAAATGGGGCATTTATTTTCAGGCTATAAAAAAGACTGTAGGGTTCAGGGAAGACTAAAGCATTTCCTGAAAGTCCTGTGAATCCGTATTCAATAATAACGATTATACCATTTTGACATATGGGTCTCCTGACCTGTATAATTTACTGCCAGCTGGGTTATGCTATCCTTCTATTTCTGAGTAATACCATCCACATCTAGAAGGCTGCCAAAAATGAACTATTTGCCAATTAAGATATTAATCAATGTGTGTAAGGATGGTATATGCTGGCTAGCTATGATCATTTTGTCAGGAGACTATGAATTAAGTCATGGGTTCCCTTTCCTTCTCTTCCGCTAAATTAAGATAACTTACTTAATCTTTTTCTGCTTCTGTTTTCTGAAACTGTTTTGAGAAGTACAGGTGAAAATCTATATAAAAAGCACAAAGTTTATTAAAAAAATCTTGAGGGGAAAAATGGTTTATTAACTAGATATTTAGAAACACATCACTAGTTCGTATTTTGCTGACAAATGGATGCTTTATTTACATATTCCCACTCCTTCCTAGGGACCCCTCCCCTTTTTTTAAATTCATATTTAGAGTAGCCAGGCTCAGTGACTCAACTGGTATTCATCCTGCATTTCATGTCCAGGTAGGTGAAATTAAATTATCCAATGTACAGTTTTATTACCCAGAAAAGAAACTATTATCAATTTTGAATGCATGAATTAATTATATACACCTGTTAGAGTTTTACCATTTCTCTGTCCAAAGCTAGTTTAACTCCAGAGTCTATAGCCTAAATGAAGAATAGACAAAATAGCCAGCGGTGCAGGTCTATGGTATTACTGATTGACTTACCTGGATGATTCACTATGACTATTCTTCTCATCCTTTACTTTTCCTCTCTCTATTTTGGGTAAATTACTGACTGTAATTTGGGCTTCTCTGCATTCTTCTGTCTCATTTTTCAGTTCATTTTACTGCTGAGTGACCACCCAAAATGAAAAAGCATGCATAAATTTCTGGGAGAGCCCCATGAGCATTCTGCAGCACCGTGCATAAGAGGTGGATGATGACTTCTGCAGGTACAAATATTTTTTGAAATTAATCAGCCTGTAATGATATTAATGATTGAAAATCATTATGCAGAATTCACAGGACCTTCATCTGTGAGTAGTCCCATTGGTTTCACTAGTGCAAAAAGAGTGCTAAGTCCATTGGGTTTTGTAAACTAGTTTAGAATCAAACACAGTCACTTTCACGTGTTGCCTTCTATTGCAACATGAAGAATACAGTCTAAAATAAAACTCCAGAGAGTCCAAACAGAATACTCACTCCATCAGTGAACATAAGATTGAGCTTAAATAAGTACCTCATATATTAACCTCTGGCTTTGTGGAGCTATTTTGGAATCCCTGACTTCAAAGTAAAAACTACTGCACAATACTGAAGGAAATTCAGCTTCTAAGAACAAATTTCTTCTTACCTCAGTGGGTAGATTTTGACGCTGCTATTTTAGTAAGCCCTTAGAGCTAAAGAACACTTTGAACTTTTGGAAGCAGAAATTTTAACTGAAAATATTACAGGGATCCAAGAAAGGAATTTTCTCCAAATTGAATTTGTTTTCAAAATATCCGATTAGGTCAGCTCTTAATTGTAGCCAATTTTTGTGTATGCTGAGGCAACATTATTGCCTTCTCTATATATAAAGAGCAGTACAGTTGATGGAGGCTGTAAGACAAATGACACTTTTTTGTTGAATTCACCTAGACTGGACTCCAGGCTTTCTGAGGTGCTGAAGCTGGAAAGTATTCAAAAGTCCTTCATCTAGTCATATACCCCTGTCAAGAATTCATTCCATTCAGTGCTAAAGACTTCAAGCCCACTCTACCATCCTAAACGTGCTGTGCTACCAGGTAGCAATTCCTTGTAGAACTAAAATTTGTGGCTGCACCACAGGAGTTGCTGTAGGAACTGGGGACCCAGCGTAGGAATTGAATTCATGGTAGCAACTGTTGCAGTATTAGAAGGACAATTCCAGGTGATGTCTGTCATAGTGTGATGGATGCCAGGGACTGGAAGCCCCATGGGATGGAGTTGAGCAGTGCTGGAGGGTCACAAAACATATAGATGAATGCCTAGTAAGGGAAAGAACCAAAAAATACTTTCTTGATGTAGGTGCAGGGATGGTGGGGTCATAAAGCAGCGAGGGGCTTTTAAGTACCTGCTTGCTGAAGTTGGAAGGGTGTGGAGGCATAACATCAGATGCCTGGGAAGTGGCTACAGGAGTCTGCACAGAGCAGCACGTGGAGAGAGCAGGGAGCAGCACTGGAGGGGGTGTAGAGGTGGAGGAGCCCCAAGAAGCACCTACATTGAGCATGCCCTAGGGTGGTCTACAACATACTAGGAATGTCCCTGATTTTTCCTTGAGATCAAGATGTGGCAAGCAAACAGGGGGAGACCTCCCAAGGACAAAATGTTCATCATACCAGCACGTAAACCCAGACAGGGGCCCAAGCCTTGCTAGCATCATCCCGAGCCACCCAGCATTTACTGGTCTGGCACAAACGGGTACAATGTTCATAGGTGTTAGAAGCAGATTTGCTTTTCCTAGCTTAAATATAGCTCAGTTGGATCTGGATCAGGCTCCTGGGTGCCAGGGTATTGCTTATTTCACTGATTTACTTGTAAACATTGCCAGTAAATTACTTCTTGGGCTCACAGGCTGTATCCCTACGAGCAGCAGACTATGCAGTTGTTACTGTGTAGTACCATCCCCGCGTAGTTTTTTTCCAATGCTCCTGTGCAGCATTGAGCTCCTGCACAGTAGCATCCTGTATTGGCTAGTGCCCAGCAATGCTACTGCATGGTAGCAATGAGCTATGGTGCAGTAGCTCATTGCTACTGCGTAGTAGCATCTCGTTTAGATGCACCCACACTAACCTACTGTCTTACAAAGCTGGCCGTGGTCCCCCTACTTTACCTGTGGCAGGTTACAGTGTTATATCTTGTGTTTTGTCAGGGTTGATGGTATATTTAGGTTGGATTCTGGGCTTAATATGGATAGGGGTGATCCTGTCTCAGAGCAGGGGGTCGGACTAGACGACATGCAGAGGTCCCTTCCATCCCTGCTTCTTTATAATTCTATAAAGCTATTACAGTATTATCATTATACATTGTATGCATTACACTGGAATACATTGTCCCAGTTGCAGATTACAGCTCAGTAGTAGGCATGGTTTATAACAAGAGATGGGCTCTGCTACGAAAAGCTCACAATCTAACAGGAAAGAGGTGATGGATATGCAGACAGACACTATTAGCACTGGAAAGCGAGACTGTTGAGCTTTATGGAAGGATTAATATTTATGGAAGGATTAATATTCTGCTTATCATGCTTTATTGCTATAAAGCATGATAAGCAGAATATTAATCCTTCCATCAGAAAGGGAAGAAGACCTTGATGTGGAAGTCTATATAGGTATTTGGTTTTGCGACTTCTCCATGTTCAGAACAAGGTTTGGCTTTGGGTCCACGTCAATTTGTTCCATTTTCCCTTCATCAGTGTGACGGTAATGCAAAAATACAATAAGCTTGAACAGTTACTCCCCTGGGACTTACTGTAATAAGGATAAACACACCTAACCTTTACCTCATAATTACGTTATTTTCCTGCATTAGTGCTTCTGAGTATTTGCATCTTATTTCTTCAGGGGAAAAACAAATGTCACCCGGTCGAGTGTGTATGTGCCAGAAAGGGGGGTGGGGGGAGGAAGTTCACGTGCTCTTGTTAGTAGATGCTCTGGCTTGATCCAAATTATCGAGAACACATCTTGTACCCCTGTAAACCTTTTGCTACTGTCAAAACTTATTTTAATAAAAAGTACCAACAAGGAACTCATTGAGCATTCAGCATACAGAGTCAGACTAAAATAATATAATATGTGCTAGGTTTAACAGGGTAGGAGGAAAGCAAATTGGGTGACAGTTTACCTAACAGGCTAGGAAATTAGGTTCTGTTTTATTTGTATGGGGTAATTGACAGTTAGGATGTGTAAGAGATGATGTAATTTAGCTGCTCGGGGGACAACGTTCTGTTTGGCTTTATGATAATATTCTTGATCATGGTGTGGCAGCTGCTATAATCTAGTCTGAAATAAGACATGACAAGTGAGTGCAATTTTTTTTTTATGCTCTCCAGGTAAGCAGCAGGGTGCATCGTTTCACCTTTTATCTTGTAAAAGCTGATGCTGAATTTTTTAAACCCTGATGCTTGGATTCCACTTTCTACAGCCCCTCCAAAAGCAGTTAATTTGCTGTTTTCAAGGAAGGAAATCAACTAGCTCGGGCACAGAACTGCAAAACCGCTACCTAGACCTCAGCTATGCGCTTGTGCAAAAGGCAAATGGAAAGAAAAATGAAGCTGTGTGCAGTCCGTGTGAGGTGAGCAATGATTTACAATCCCGACTTTGCTACTAGGAGAAGATATAGTAATCGCAAGCTGTTTAAGAGTATGTTGAAACTGTGATATTGTGAAAGCATTGTAATGAATGCTGCAATGGAAATGCAGTGAATCCCTCCTTTGTTTAACCAGCCAGAAAAGCATTTTCAGGTGTTTTGCTCAACTGCTGTGCTTTCATCGCACAACTTATTTTGATTCATTGTAACTCATTGCTTGGTTAACACGTTGCAATCAATGCTATAAAGTTAAATGAGGACTTCAAAGCCCCATCAGAGTGAGTAACATGTACCAAGCTGGAGTACATAAATGTAATTGGTGTCATCATCTTCGTACCAGGTAGATGTAAAATTTATTAACTCTCTTATAATAGCTCTAACAGCTCCTGCTTATCACTCCCCAAAATTAAACACAAACAGCCTGCTCTATTAGAGGGAAATGCCAGCAGAACAATTTGACAAAAAGAGTACTATGAAATTCTTCATTATCCATAAACTTCAGATCAAATTTTCAATCCAGCTTTGTTGCAACAGTATTGGCTTGTTAATATGGCAACATTGTTATATTCATATTGATTTAGCTGAGTATAGCATGAATAAAAGTACAAATCTAACTATTTAATCCATGGCACTGTTAGGAATGTGTTGCTGAGCTGTAGACAGGGCCGCTGAGGCTGGTTAAAGGGCTGTAGAAAGGGCCGCAGCCTGGGCTACTGATACGGTAACTTTAGAAGATGGCAACTGGGGGGAGGTCACCTGAGTGCAAGGTAACCTTATAGAATCGCCGAAAATTGGAAAAGATTTCAGGAGGTCACATCCAGTCCAAGCCCCTGCTCCAAGCAGGACCAGCCCCAACCAGATCATTCCAAGACTTTGTCGAGCTGGGTATTAAAACCCTCCAAGGATGGAGAGTCCCTGGGTAACCTGTTTCAGTACTTCACTACCCTCCTAGTGAGAGAGTTTTTCCTAATATCCAACCTTAATTTTCCTTCCTGCAACTTGAGACCCTTGTTCCTTGTCGTTTCATCTGCCATCTGTGGTGGTAAAGGAGGAGGGAAGAGTATCTTGCTGAGACGTGGAAGATGTAGACTACCATTGAGACTGTTAAGCAGCCATATCCAATTATAACCACCTTTAGGATGCTTTAACGTATATTGAAATGACTGATCTTGGATTGGAAGAGGAATAATATTGCCTAAGGTCACTTCTGTTAACTCCTCTTGCACTGCAGTCTACACAGATCTGATATTACAGATCTGGGAATGTATTTACGCCTAAAGTGCCTTCTTCAACATTCACCCAGGAAATTTTTTATGCCTTTCAAAACCACAAAAATGTGTTTCTATAAAGCCATCAACGCCATCTTCCAGTTTAGCCTCATGCACTGATGAGTTGGCAGAAAAAGGAACACATATTGTATTAGTTATGTACATAGTTCTGCTTTCTTTGTTGGAAAACAGGCATCCAGGGTAACATCAGTTGAGTTTTTGGTTGAAGAAAAGAATAGCAGTAGCAGCATTAAATTTTATTGATATGTATTTACTATTTAGGTGTGTTACAGGACAGAAGTGTGCTAGAAGAAAGGCTTCAAGCTCTAAATCAAGTGCTTCGTGGAGGAATGTTATCTTGTAGAATGGCTTATTTCTGGCCAGAACAAGGGAAGACAGTGAAGTGCTTATCTTTTTGTTGTGATGTTTGGAAAGTGCTGTAAATGAGTCCAAAGATTTGTGATGGTGATATGTAATAAGTGTATGGATAAACATTTATGTTCAGTGCGTGTGTGTGCATGTTTGCACAAAAGTATAAAAGGCAGTCGGTCCTAAAACGTCCCAGTTTTATTTAGCAAACTGCTGTTGTTAACAGTACCACAGCATCTGCAGTATTCTCTGTTCCTACTGCAGGGTATTCGGCAAAAACTGCAATAACACTCTTCAATTTTCTCTCGAAATGAAAACGGTTTTGAAAGCCAACCATGATAAAGACAAAAGGACAGGACAAAAGAACGGATGGGCAAAAAGGGGGAAGTCGCAGAAGGCAAAGAGAAGGAAGAAAGGAAAAGACAGAGAAGAAAAGTGCAAGTTTGAGAGAAGGTGTTCTTGCATGAAGCCAGGGACATAGTTTTCTTAAGCAAGTTTTTGGTGTTGGCCAGTTGCCTGCTCTAATTACTGGCTCGAAGAGTGACTGTGCATGCCTATGTGCCCGGTGTTGTATTATCTTCCTGTTACAAAATGTCCCCTTTCTCTCGTGTTCTCCCTAAGGGTCACTGGTGCAGATTCTCGTCTCTGCTCCTCTCATTGTGTTCACGTGGTGTGACCCCATCTCCTCCAGGTAGATTTACAAAGCAAGAAAAGTGCCCATTGGGCCTAAAGCACCAGCATTTCCCAGTCTCCCTTACACTATTGAGATGGGGCGTCTGAGTAGTTGGGATGTGTTGTGTTGTCCCTCTACACAGCTGGCAAAGGATCCCTCTTTGACTTAGGTTAACACAGTCCACTTGGGAAGGAAATAAAATTATGGAGCCATAACTCTCAGCCATCCCCAACATCCATCTGGCTTCATTGCTCATTGCCCCTGCTTGTGCAAAGCAGACACACTAACCTCCTGCATCCAGCGTTAGCAGGATCAGACATATCTTCATGGGGCAGAAGTGGCAGGTCGCTTCCCAGGTGTGCCACCGAGCAGCCACTGTTACCAGTCTGGCTTGAGGCTCATCTGCCTCTGACAGCCCTGGTTACGCTGAATCACCGGTGATGCTGAAGGAGGAGAAAACCGCAGCACCACAAGGCATAACTTTGGAGCAGCACGCTAGGCTTTTAATCACGTCTCTCCCACTGATGTCAGAAGAAATGACATGGTGAAATCCCTGCAGGCAGCCTTGGATATCTGTCCCAAGAAGCTGATTTTACAGATATCGCTGGGGAAGATAAATATTATACCACATTGGCATGTGCAGTGACTGAGAGCTGGGACAGGGGAAAGAAAATAACTAGTGACGGGAAAGCCTTGGTGATTTTCTGGCAGGCTCATTAAGCTTCTGGCCTCTGCTATGTCTGTATCCCCCAGCGCCTGTTTAATGTCATGCAGCTCATAGCACTTGTCTGTGAGGGTGTGAGCAGGGAGCTTCTTCACGGGGATACTTCATTGCCCATGAGCCAGTGCAACTGTTTGTTGTCACAGCCAGTAATTGCCTTTTCAGACAGTACGATGTCACTCGCTGATCTAATCCTCCCTGGCAGAAGTATTAGCATATCTTTTGGTGCATCCACACTGTAGCTAGTCCATCTTCCTTTCACTCTCCTCCCCTCAGCAAAGCCAACCTGCTCTACGGGTATTGCTGGTGCGTGTGTATCAGCAGCCCTCCATCAAAGCACCAGGGAGGGAGTGGAAGGATTTTTCGAGAGTGGAGGGATCGTAACGGAGCCAAGTCTTCTGTTGTGTAAAACACGCTAGTTGTGACCCCTTACTCAGTCCTATTAGACTCAAACACAATAAGTACTAAACCAAACCCAATATTTGTGAGGCTGTAGCTGTGTTGGTCTAAGGAAATAGGCAGACAGAGGTCTTTGGGTGAATCTGATATCTTTTATTAGACCAACCTAAAAAATCTGATATCATTTATTAGACCAACTTTGGGTTTTTAAACCCGAAAGCTTGCTAAACATTTTTTCCCAACTATTTAAGTTGGTTTAATAAAAGATATTAGATTCACCCAAAGAACTTTGTCTATGTATTTAGTGAGTGGTATCCTACCAGCCTTGATGAAAAGCAAAAAAAAAAAAAAAGTCCAGAAACTACTAGGATCTCTTTTGCTCCTCTGCAATGTTTATTCCTTGGTCAGTATTTACCATGCAGCGAGGGAGGAAATATGGAGGGAACATACCAGTAGGGGAAAGCCACCTAAGTTGTCCTCCTCTCCCCCTTCGAGACAGGTTCATGACTTCTGAACCTATCCAAAGCTGCAATATAAATCCAAATGGTGCAGCTGCCTGGCACTGTTAAACACAAGGATTGGAGATGCAGCTGTTTAGAATAGGCATTTGCTGGTACCTCCGATGGGAACCAAAGTTCTCCCTCCACCTACTTCCTTCCCCCTTGCCCCCGCAAAAGAAACGTCTTGTTATTCAAGTGTGGTTTTTCCCCCCCTACTAAACTCTGAGGAACCGTTCCCCATAATGGATGCTTTTGGCAATGCGAGTAGCAGATATAACCTCGAGTACACTGTCACTGCAGAAAACTGCACTCTGACCCAGGAGACTGTGAAGGAGGAGGCAGCAGAGGAATTTTGTGCTGAGCATCCAGATAAACCGAGTCCCCAGGGAAGGTGTCTTTCAAAATAAAATTATTTGAAAATGGCCAAATGCCACTAGATACAGTAAGGAAAGGAAGGGTGAAGGCCAGATTTGCTGAGGGTCAGAGTGCTGCAGTCTAAGGGACAGGGGAAAACCGCCTTCTACAACAGGCTGAGCAGCCCCAGAGAAGCCTTCAAGTCAATGACAAAATTCCCCTTGGTTCAATGGTTGCTGCTTTGTTTTTGCAGTGGCTGCGAGAGGCAGATGCCCCTGGCTTCAAGTGCACAATTTTGCAGCACCAGGGGGATTGATCTCTTCTGGGAATAATATTCTCCCCATACCCAGGTGCGCAATGAAGATATAAAGATATCTTCAGGATAGACTGGGATGAGGTAGAATAAAATGATGGCCTTTCATCCCAGGCATGTCTGCTATCACAGAATAGCAATATGCAGAATAACAACGAATAATCCAAATCATAGGCTAGAACAGGCGTGGGCAAAATGCAGCCCGTGGGCGAGATATGGTCTGCCAAGCCATTCCATCCGGCCTGTGGGGCTAAACAGTTTAGAAAAGTAATATTAATGTGCCCTGGCTGCCTGTCACGCAGCCCTCAATGGCTTGCCAAAACTCAGTAAGCGGGCCTCTACCCAAATTAATTGCTTGCCCCTGGGCTAGAACCTCACCTGCTGCAAGCTGATTCCATGTCACTTACCAAGTTTGAGGATCCATGCGATTAGACCTCTTTATGCCAGATTAGCATTCAGCCCATGGATTTCTATTCAAACAAAATTTAGTTACCAGCTCAAACCAGAACCTGGGACGCAGACGTCTCCAATTTGAAATCCAAATCCAAATTTAGTTCTAAATTCTGTAGCTCATTGCCACCTACATTCCGACTTGGGACCGGGATATTTGTTGCCATGGCCAAAAAGAGGTCATCAGGGGACTATGTTGTAAAAACCCTGAGAATCCAAACCATATCGATAGAGCAGAGGACTAACAAGCCAACCCCCCACGCCTCAGACTTGTGCTATTGAATTCCTATTGCTGCTTGTCTTCAAAACCAGTTTAAGCTGTCAATAGAATGGCCAGTTCAGACCGTGCCAGTCAGACTACATTATTCTCTGCTGGACACTAATGTATGATGAAGAGTATGAGATTAGTGTGGCACACATTCATCCTGGTAGTCACAGCTTGTTTCTGTTGCAGCTTCTTCAGGTTAGAGCAGGGAAGGGGAAAGTGTGGAAACGATGCTAGTGAAAAAAGAAACACAAGGAAAGGCTTTCACTTTACTATGCATAACAGATAAGTAAATGAAAGGGGACTCTGTTATTACAGGGAATTGGTACGTGAGCTCCGATGAATAATCAAGTAAAGCAGTTTTGTTGATACAGAGCAGCAACGAACAGGTTGTCCCACTCTTCAGTCGGGAAGACTATCACGTGATACGCAGTCTGCATTGCTTCAAGGTTAATTTAGTTTCTCCTATGTGAAAAATGACATTAAGCATATCTCAGTGCATCATGAAGAAGGGCTCTAATCTCACTCCTCTAAAACATCAAGCCCTCATAAAATGAACAGACACTTCATTAATTGACATGCAAGTGGGAGGCAATTGGCAAAGCAATGCCCTTATGCTTTACAGCTGCTCTGATTGGAGAGAGCAGGCTCTATTTACCAAATCCACCCTATCACAGGTGGGATTCATGGGCTTACACTTCACATATGCAAAGCACAGGGCTGCAACCGGGGAGGGAGTTGGTTGGTGGGGGGGCAGTGTTGGAGAAGTGCTAACACATGAAAGATTTTATCTGCCTCCTCCCTGCAAATGGGTAGATTCTACTTTAAATTAAACCTGGAATTTAATCCACACTAATCCAGGGTTGAAAGCTATGTCAGAAGTGCAAGGGAGAGGTAAAATCCAGGAAAGAGCTCGGATCAAGCGTGCAGCGAAGACATTTCCAAACAGTGGTTATATATTTTATAAATATTTTATAAATCAATCCACTGAGTGATTGAATATGTGAAGTTTCTGACACCCTTTGAGAAATGAAAAACAACACAGTCTTTCCAAGAGCCCCATCCTGAACTCATGACAGCTAATGGCCATATTTGCACTGATGATAGTAACAGAAAAACTGGGTGCTAAAACTATGACTGAACACCTGAAGTTTTAATTTCCATCCTTAAATCAATAAAACTAATTCAGGTCTGGACTCATTCACATCACAGGGACCTGTGCTTCCTAACCAGTAGCTCAATGTTTGGCAAGTGGATGCATTTTCCTTACTAAATCTTAAAAAAATACATATTTTTTATGTTTGCAAAGTATATCCTAGGGTTTTTTTTTCTTTATGCACCAGGCCAGGCATGTAAGTTGTCTTGTCAGTCACAAAAATAAGTGGCAAATCAATTCTCTGTTGTTCCAACATTTTTAGAGTTTTAATGTGAAAGAGGAGATACTGTTTCATTGCTGTAGCTGTAAATTGGTTGGAGCGAGGGATGCATGTTGCAACAGATTTGAGCAATTCACAATTATGAAACTGATAACCCACTTTACATAAGCAGGCTCCTATAATGCACCCATAATGCTATAAGAGTTGGACTGAAGCTCAAATAATAGATGAGAATTTGCCGTTATCATAGACTCAAAACAGCTCACAGGGGTGTGTGCGGTGTTCAGTGGCTGCGCTTTCTTCTTCGTCTCAAACAGGTATGCTATTTCTAACGCCTTGATGGAGCAAATCATATGCTTCTCTCTTACATCTTTAAAGTTAAGCAGATGTTTAGGCATTTTGCTAGATGAAAGTCTAAATCAATTGTATTAGCTAAATTATTTCCCAAAGTGTATGTTGTATGACTTCCTTAAGACATCATTCTTTTGTCATGGACAAGGTCACAATACAGCAAATACATGTTGAATTTAGGAACTATAAAATCTGCCAAGAAGCTTATAACATCTATTTTTCTTATAAAAAAAAAATCTCATACAACTGAAAATTTTGCGGTTGTGACACTGGCATGTGCAGAACGCAAAGATTATTTATTCTCTGTCAAACTGAATTTTCTGGGCACTGAATTCGTTCAGGCTCCAAATTAACTCAAACCTCTGGAGCTGAAATTGTTAACTCTTAATATGAAGATGCAGTCACAGTTTGTTTGATGCCTGGCTTCTTTAAAGATGTTAACTGTGATGCCCCAAAGGAGGGGGAGGTAAGCCAAGATTAACAGTTTCTGCAGGGCTGTGGAACAGTTTTGTGGCTGGTTTCCATCACACCTTAAATAGAAAATGGGGGGCCGTAGCTCTGCCATGCAGCCAGGCTTGCCTGTGCCCAGCTGGCCTGCTGGGCATGGATTAGGGTTGGATTTCATGGTAGCAGGAGCTCCTTGGCTCCCTTGGATGGAAACCTTGCTAACCCCAATTGTGTTGCAAGGTTCCCATTAAATTAAGGACGTGACTGGGATTCGTCCCTGATTCCAAAAGCAGAGCATGCCACTCACATGCAGTTTGGTAGGACACGTGATGGTCAGGATTGGGGATCAGATCCCATCATGCTGTTATTTGAATGTCTGCCAGAGATCCTGAATATTATGTTGTTTAATAGCAAAGTACTAACCGAACATGTTTTTTAATAATGAATTCAAGTTGCGGTGATGATACCGTGGTGCAAAATAGCCCTAATAAAGGAAGCCTGCATGAGTTTTAATTCTATCTTCCTGGATCCCAGATCCTGTCTCCTGAATGTAATATTCCCATTTGCACCATTTATAGACATGAACTCTGCATTTTTCTTGAAATGCTGGCCTCGGCAAGTGGTTGATTCTGACCCCTGTGCACCTGTGCTAGATCTTTCTACTGGAAGGATGAACTTTTATCCCGACAGGATCACACTCTCTTCTTCACCTAGGGGGCAAACATAGCTGTCACCAGAAAATGTGGCCAGATCTTTGCTGTGGGTCTTTTAGTGTGGGGCCAGATACCACAGCCACTACCCTACGTCACCATTTTCTCATGTTAGGTTCACGTATTCACACTCAACGTGCATCAATATTCTTATTGCAAAAAAAAAAAAAAAAAAAAAAAGCATCATTTTTCTTGCAAAAAAATACACTGAACTGTTGCTTCTGTCTACTTTTAAAGGCAATTTGCAAACAAAGCCCTTTGTGGTTATTGACTGTCTGCTAAGACTAGAACAAGCAAAGTCTTTCATGAAGGAACTCAATGGTCTCACTCGCCCACCCCCTAAAAAACCTCTCTACACAAGCAGCACTTGGACAGGAAAATGTGCGGCTTTGCAAACTTGCTTAAAAGAAACATGGACACCCAGGGGCTCAGCTCCAGAGAAAAATGAGGGTTTCAAAGGCCTTGCCAACGAAGGTGATTGACATTACTGGGTTGGCAGAAGAAAACGAAACACTCCAGCAATTCTGAAGCTGATGTACTAGCATTAATTTTCATTTGCTAGTACCGTGACCAACCAAGGACTGGCATAGCAAAAGGATTTCCCTTTTTTGCTACCAGAAAAGCAATTACACCTTGCGTATCAGAAATTAAGAGGTTCTGTAGTATCTTCTCTTCTCCAAGGCAAATGTATTAGGAGATTCTGTGCTCCTATAAACACGGAGACTTCCCACCATTTACAGACACACAAAGACAGCACTGAATACTGATAGATCTATATATAAAACCAGTAACTCGACATATTTGTCTCCTACTGATCTGTAGAAACACAAATCATTTAGGTGCAACTATGTACAGTTCACATGATATTAATATGGGTGAAATCAGTGCCTGGATCAGCTTGTTAAGAAGGTAAGATTCCCAGTTGTGCTAAGCCATAGTTATACTAAGCTATAGTTAAGCTAAGGCACCTAAAACAAGCTTGGGGAAAACAGGCCTTGCTGACTTTTGGATGACTAAAGAAGTAATGTAAAAATTAATTAATGAGAAAAATAAAATGAATAAGGGTGCCGAGGTAAGAACAGAAGATGTCAGCTATATGAAGTCTGCAAAAAACAAAAACTAGAAAACCACCAAATAAAAATGAACATGTGAACCAAAAGATAAGTAAGCATTGGCGTATTTTGGAGTCTGACTAGGAGCATTGGATTAGTTGTTCCTTTGTGGCACTCTAGGAGAGCCTAATTAATGAATGATGCTGCTGTTCATTGTCCAGCTGCTTTACTAAACTGGCCTGACTACCAGACCAGCCAGTGTACTAAGTGACAATGAACTTACCTGAGCCTTTACCCCCAAGCATGAATTCGAGTCACTTGAGCTGCGCCTGGAGAAGAAGGCCACTTCCTTAGCATTGACCTTCAAAAGCAACCAGACCCCAGCAGCCTAAATATCAAATGTGCTAGCAAGGAAGAGGGTGCCCAAACACCACGTGCCTCCGAACAGCAGCAGGTTCCTCGGCGGTGAAGATTTTATAGCTTCATCTAATTCCACCCTACTGATTGCAGATATCATTTCATTGTCAGCTCAAGCCTCTGCAATGGTAATGCTAAATGAGATTTACCAGGTAACTAGTTAATGACCAGATGATTTTAGCTATTCAAATCAATCCTGCGATTCATGCAAAGACTCGCATGGACTTAATATGCACTGATAGTAGCCCACAGAAGTCAGCATGCATGTGAATAACATTTACTGTTATACTCCATGTACTTGCAGAATCAGCTCCCAAGGAGAAAAAATCTGAAAAAACCCAAAGAAAATGTATTTTTTTTTCTGACTTGCTAAAGGCAATTGGCAAATTAGATACTGCCAAAGCTGTTTCTCTAACTAGTTCATTAGTACACAGACACTATCACAGAAATTGTTTTAATTGGTTTTGCACAAAGGTAGCATCAGACCTAAATATGAGTAATATGCGTTTTAAAACCTTTTTTTTTTTGTGGAGTGGTGATGGAGGGAGCCGGAGAAGAGCATGTTTTATTCTTCAGTCATTTCAAAATGACAGCTTTTTAGGTGAACAGAACAATATTTACTTCTGCTGCTGTTTATACTGATTAGCCCAAATAACACAGAACACGAAAAAAGTCTGAGTTAATGCTTTTCCAGCACTCAGTCCCGAAACCCTTTAATTAATTATCCTCCTGGGCTCAATATTAGATTACATTAATAAGCATTTGAGTTCATCCAAAACTAATCACTGAACATGTGTATTGGATTTAGCATCTCTATCTTGTAGACCTGGTTTTACCATATACTTTATGAGAAGCTTAGTAATGTTATCCCTACTTGGGCAATACACATATCATGCGAAAGGGAGGAATTTCGACACCAGCACTCTATTAATTAGGTAGGAAGCTCTCTTTAAAAGAAAAAACAATGCTTTTAAAAGAAAGCCTAGGATCTAAAAAGGAATGAAAGCTTCTGTTCTTTGATGCTAGGATAAACCAGAAGGCTGTATGGTCTTTGTCATGGACAAGGGTTTTACTATGAGGTTTTTTTCTCAGTGTAAACACCTAGCGAAGGAAAATCAATCAATCACACAATCATTATATCACAGCTGATAGGGCAGATTCATTCAAGGTCTTGGGAGTCACAGGGCTCAGCATTTCATGCCTACGTTTCAGGTGTTCTGCTGCCTCGTAGATCCCTGAGCTAGGCCCTAGCTTCCTATAGCACAAAGGGAGAAAAGTCAGCACAACATGATTAAAAACATGCAGCAAGCTGTATGGGAATGTGCCTATGCCAGCAGGCAATACGCAGGAGAGCAGTGGGGCTTACATCCTCTCCCTCCAGGAGAAGTAGGTGCCCAACTCAAGGGGGAAGAAGATGAGTTCTGCCGCTTGAGCTTCTCAAGTATAAGATCTTCTTTAGAGGTAGACATCTAGGCCAACCCTCTCTCACAAAGGAGAGGGTGCTCTCTTTGTAGCCCAGGCTACAATAATTGTAATTAATCAAAAGTAGTCCCTTCTTCAATTAATTTTTAACAGAGTATATCAAGTCAAACAAGTTTGAGAGAACAACTAGAGAGACTCAGCCCAGAAAACTGAATAGCCCCGTGGTAGAGAGGCAGAGCCAAGAGTCTTTGGGCAAAGCATGGATTTACACAATTTCCTCATATACCACTAGGCTAGGTATGCTTTTTTCCCCCTGCCTGTGTTCAGCGTGGCAATATGGCCATGTATTCGTTGCATGGAAGATATTATCCTACTGATGGACTATCTCCAGTTGAGACAGAATTGAAGAGGCTAGGGATTAAAATGTAAGTCTTCTGCAGAAGGGATGCTTCCCTATTTCCTTTCAAAGGGGATAGGCTGGAGCAGAGTAATTGGACAGGTTTGAGGCTACAGGGAATTACAAATGGAACAGCTGAACATATAAGTGGTGGTAATTGGTGGCTAATTATCTTAAACTAGAAAATGGCCATCCGGTGTGCTAAACCACACAAAAAGGGAGCGTGGGCAGCGTTATGCCGGTGTTCGGCTTATAAAACGGTCACGAAATCGTGCTCTCGGAACAGATGGTGGAACCCAAGAGAAACGGCTGCTTTGTATGGATTGTGGTTTTCCTTCTTAAAGGTGGTATAACCTGACAGATGGGGCAGGAATCGATAAAGCACAGCAGCTGAACTCCTGAATTTGGAAAGCTGCACTTTCCTTAGATCTACCAGAAGAACCCCTTTAAAAAGTTGACTTGATTTGGGTCTTTGCACCTCATGAGGCACTGGTGAGCGTAAGCTTTGCCTCTGCGAAATGCAGTGGTTTACGTACTGCGCACCCATATGGCCCAGCCCAGTGGTGTAGCCAGAACGTTGTGCCCCGCGGGTGACAGTGCCAGCAAGGCCAGTGGCGATGGCTGGGCCAGTGATGGTGGCTGCAGCTGCTGACTCAGCAGCGATGGCAGCTCCATTTGTATGCCCCCTCTAAATCAGTGCCTACAGCTCATGCCCAGTTGCGACCCATAGTTAGGCTACTGGGGTTAGTATTCAGTGGTATTTTGATGGCACCACCTTATACTGACATAAATCATTCCCGTTCCCCATTCAGGGACTACCATGTTGAAGGCAAGACGAATCTGGCGCCCTGCTGGCTCTCTGCTCTTTTGTTAGCAACTAGCAGACAGAAGCTCCTTCTGACCGATTGGTTTATAGAGCTGCCATGCGGCTGGGAGAAACCAGAGAGGCAAACGCGGCATGCCGGCAACACTACAAATGAGTGTAAATTCTCTTTGACATATTTCAGTTAGTCTGCAAAGGTTCTTCTACGCCTGAGAGAAAACGATCCTGCCGCAACGTAAGACCTACGGTCGAGCAGGGGCCACAAGGGGCATCATTTTCTTTCCTAACAGGGAATGTTTTCTGGTTCTGGTCATAACCTAAGGGCTGGGTTTTTTTTTTTTTAAGACCTTTAGTTTTCCTATGTGGATATTACATTGCAAACAGAACCTGGCGTTGGCATTTCCCTGCTAGCATTTGAAATCTGCTAACGCACAGAAGAGGGAGCTTCGGGAGGGGAATTCCAAGTGACAAGGCAGATATTAGATGGAGAGAAAAAAGGCTAAACGCTGTTTATCTGCTGTATGATTGCGCAGAAGCAAGGCGCATCTCATAGTTCGTCTAGCACTGATACTCTTAAACGATCAGCATCCCTTTTTTTCAAACAGGAGCCTTCAGTGCTACAACTTCATTTCAAGGCCTCACAGCGTCAGCTGGTGAAGCATCAGCACGCTGGCACGTAAATCCATGATGCTCTACCCTCTGCTATTACATTTAGTGCCTTGTCCTTCCAAAATCATCATTATCTTTAACTACAAAGCACATTAGCAGATTATATAGCAAATTGGAAATGAAGTAGCCTTTTTGGTATGATTGTAGGGTTGTGGTCTTTTTAAAAGCGGGTGTCTTTGTAACAATATAAACATTAAGGGGTGTGAAGCTGGAGTGCTTCGTACACATCATTAAAAGCTGAAGATGCAAATAGAGTCATAATGATTCAGCAAGGAGGAAGTAGGGACAGATTTTTGCACATATATATTGGCAAGGGCTTTGATATTTCCTGGAAATCTTACTTAAAAATATGCTTTAGTAACACCCACCCCCACTCTCCTTCCATTGTCATCAAACAGCTCTTTCCTATTTATATATATCTCTGGGTCAAGAGGAGTGGTAGGTGGTGTGAGATCCCACAGGGTGGACCAAAAATAGGTGAATGAAAATATTAAATTACACAGAAAAAAAAAAGCAGAGGGAATGAACGGCACATTCGAGCCTTCCTCTTCCATCCAATTTGTTGTGATGACCATTCGTCATGTACTATCATACAGTGTCAGAACCGCGAATCTCTTCATTGATTGGTAACCAGGACTATGTTTTATGGATCACAATACCAGGGGCAGGCAATTGTGTAGCCCACATGGGAGCGTGGGGAAAGGTCATCAGCGGGCCCAGTGATGCCTCCACGCACGGTTGAGTTACCGAAGAGCAAAATATCAGGTCTTGATGGCGCTTGATGCTGCTGTTTTGAGAAACACTCTCTGTTCAGGCATAAAGGGAACTGTTTCTGTATTTATTGGCTATTCTTTGCTGCTACTCATTAAAGCTAAGCATTGACTCCTATCCTACATATTTCCCATTGAATGCGGGATAGTACAAGGAATCAAAAGCACTGCCCAGATGTAACTGCTCATTCTTTAGGAGCGTGGGGAAGTCGCCTGCTTGGTTGCGGGGCCACAGAGGTGGAGCTATGGACCAACCGTCTTACCTGGCCTGTTCTCATGTAAGACTGGCAGCTGCTTTGCCATACAGCAAAGTAGCGGCTAAAAGGAACCACGCGCTGCCTGCATGATGCAGCACGGACGGTCACGGCACTCTGCTGTAGCACTTCCAAAAGGAAGTGCTAAAGCATGGT
>JAGPOW010003447.1:29417301-29427559 GCA_030014935.1 Caiman crocodilus | reverse complement strand
ACATCCTAGCCACCCTAACTGTGAAGTAGTGCCTCCTAATGTCCAACCTAAACCTGCTCTCCAGTAACTTGTGACCATTGGTCCTAGTTACCCCTGGTAACAAATGGTTGATCTTTCGTTAAACTCGAGTTTTTTGTACATTTACTGATCCTTACAGATATTTTAATGTGTTTTGCCTCTGCTGCTCCTGGGAACATTGATCCCATCCATCTGCTCTCACTCCCACAGACCAAACCCAGGTATGATGTCAGGAAGCTGCTTTGGGAATATCCCATGCTGCCAGTATTGAGCTATCTTATTGCTGGCATGTTTAAGAATGGGGGTAGGAGGTACCTTGGGAATGGATTAGCTCTCTCATTTCTCTTCTATCATATCTGAGTGGGAGTGTGTAGCAGGTTTGAGTCCTAGGGGTAGCTATGACATCTTCTGGTGGCCTCACAACCCCTGCCCTGCTTTGGCTGTCTGGGTACCTTCCCTTTTTGCTCTCACTAGCCATGCTTTACTGGTATTATTTTATTGAGTGAAAGGTAGGCTACCATGGATCCCAGCATGAGTCCTTGTCTACTGTAGGGTCCTTCCAAACCCTGCTGATCCCTGTCCTGCCCTCAGGCACTAGATGGGACCCTCCTAGCTTGTCTGTGCTGTAGTGCATTCATTGTCTTAAAGACTAATTTTGTGGCTTCTGCCCTCCCCTGTAGCCATGCCCATGCGTCATGGATGGGACTGTTTAACATCCATAAGGCACCTTGCCCCAAGACGATATCAGGTCTTCTCAGGCCTCTACATCAAAGTTCAGGCCTTGGTCTTCCCCTTTCCTCTAGCTGGGTCCTTTAGCCTACTGGATCTGGCTTCTAGGCTCCAGCCCCTGTCTCACCTCTCTTGGTCCCTGGCCCCAGGTTTTTGCTCCTCTTGGGTCCTTCCCAGCTTCAGGCTGCCTCTACTGGTTTTCCTAAAGCAGACCTTAGCAGTCTCCACTCCACCTCCTTGCTTCTTGAGCTCAGCCCCTGGCAGAACTCAAAACCGCATATGGCCCTTGAGCACCAAACCGGACTCCTTATCACCCCTTCTAGCCATATCCAGTCAATGGGTATAAAACTAGAACATAAACCCACTGGCCATATAACAAAACTCTCCCCAAACTGGGTCATATTTCCCTGCAAGCTATAGATACTTTGCTTGCAGTTCTTAGGGCAACTTAGGTGTTAGCCAGTCACTCTCCTGCCAGTATCCTATTCAGGAGCTCCCCTCTCTACAGCCCACAGGGTCAGACTACTTTCCTGGGCTCAGGAATTGGCTTTATGTCTCCTCTAAGCCCTGCCCCTTCCTGTCAGGTGACTTTCCAGCCACCCACAGGTGTTTCCATTCTGGGCCTTATGACCAGACTGCCTTCAGGACAGCTTACTACTGCTACCCTTGCTGTCTTAGCAGAGACCCAACTGCTCAAGCAGGGCTCTGCCCTATCATACTGTTGCTGAACAGCTAGCCTTGCAATAGGCACTTGCAGCCTATGAGTTCATGGCTGCCTATACCCCTGCAGCCAGTCCAAAACATTCAGTCTCCTCCTCTACTGCTGCCTCTGCCTTCAGGTAATAGGAGTCTCTGGCTCCCTGCTATAGGGTGAATGGATGGATCATGCTTGAGACCAAGACCCCCCGAGAGAGCCAGGAATATTGACAGAGAGAACCCAAATCTCAGTTTGTTTGTGTAAGTCTGCAGCCTTTCTTTCCTTTGCTATCTTGGTTTGACCTACTTGATGGAAAACTTTTTTTAGACAGAGAGAACTGAAACAATGGGATATAGAGTAGACAACTGATGCTCTTCATTACTGTAATTTCCAACCTGTCTGACAGCAATAGGAATTCAATTATAGTACTCCAGCAGCAATAACTTGTACTCTAGATCTTAATTGTTTAGACATTAGGTTGCAATTTGCATTTGTACTATAGTGACAGCTGATTGTTCCTAGCAGTGCTAGAGACTGATAATCACTGACAAGCCAATGTACAAATATGTATCATTCTGCAGTGATACTTTATGAAATTATCAGGAAACAAAGAACAAAAACTTCTTAGCTGAGCATCAGATCTGAAATATTACATTCATTTCCAACTCCAGATTCTGACAGCCTGCCTTGGCTGAGCTAACTTCTCCCACAATCACAGAGAAGCAAAAACCTGCATTATGAGTGGTATAAATATTTAGGTTGCAAATCCTACATATTTACCATGCTAAGCAGAAAATTAGATCCTTTCAACGGTTTTGAAACAAAAAAGCAAATCTTTTCATATGACTATAGCCAGGATCTAAAGAGAATGATACCTTTGCAGCGGAGCATACATACGAGTGAGTCTGTGCCTAGGTATGTGCATGCAAATTCCTTGTGTGTGCATGAGCTCATGCAACTAAGAAGTTCACAATTTGCAAATAGATTCACCTGTGCATTCCTGGGTATCTGAAGTCTGGTGTTGCAGTTGTGCCAGTAAAAATGACCAGTCCAAATTATGGAGGGAGAGAGGCTGCAAATAACCCAGGAGGTGTTTGTGAACACTACCAGCCAAAAAGCAGGTCTTCTGGTCACTGAAACTAGGATTTTTCTTATAATTTCTGGCAAACTAGAAGCTCCCAGGTCCTGCAGCTCTTGAACTTGCATTCTTGTTGAGAAGATCGGTTTCACTGAGGTGCCACAAGAGGCTCCAAAGTTCCCAGTCCTGTTGAAGACCCATTAAAGGGCCGCCCTATTCTGTAGCTAGGGGGACCTACTAGGAATTGAGGCACGAGGACAAGTCTGCAGTATGGAGTTCCTGTTGACTTAGTTATGCTGGCAAACCTATGGCTCATAGAAATATAACATATGCTGGAACATGGAGCTTTTATGCCAGCCTAGCCAGGCCTGGAAGGGTAAAAGCTGAGCCAATGCAAGCACTTGTCTGTCAGCGTAGCAGTGTCTATACCAAGGGTTTTGCCAGCCCTGCTCTAGCAGAAGAGTTATGTGATTTGTGTTTTCAGTCGTCTGCCAATGTAGCTATACCAGCAGAACTTCACTGCGTAGGTCAAGGCTGAGATTTGGCAAATAGTTATCAAACCTGAGACATAACATTTCCTGCCCAACATAAGGACATTTTCAATAACACTTGTTTCATTGGAACATTTCTGATTAGCTCTGTGTGTCAAACGAGGGACATGTCCTCTCATTTCTGGACTGTTGGCATCTAGGTGTTTAATTGTCATATATCATTAATCATATTCAAGCTATGCGCAAACAATAATCTGTGTTTCTCTGGGATAAAATAATCATAATACTTGGGGCCAATAGCATTTGTCTTCACCTGTAGACATACTCATGCACATATGTAGGCACATGAGATGGGCACCATCCTCTATTTGTGATTACAAGACATCAGCCTGTCTGGCACTGTACTACCGGGGATGGCGGGCTGCTCCCCAAAAGACTTTTAACACCATATTATGATCCTCTGACCATGACATGTAGATGCGCTGTGTAACCGGGGAACCAGCTGGTGACTGCTTTCTATCCCACATCTCAAACTATTTCTTGGGCTTTTCCCACTGAGTAGATGGCATCCTGTCATCATAATGGTGACAAGTTTCTACCAGTGACCCACCAATTTAACATCTTCTGGGTTCTTTGGCATCATTTCTCCCTTGGTTGACTCTTCTCTTTAATCCTAACACTTTAACTGGGCTACACCTCTAAGTTTGGGGAGGTTGCCAGAGAATGAACTGTAAAAGGAAGTATCACTGTGTCTCCTATCCAAGCATGTCCTTTAACACAAAAGGAAATGTAACCTTGGTTTGCAGGTGGAGGCTAGCAGTACCTGAAAAGAAAACACCAGGGCTTTGTATTAGGAGATATTTAGGACTAGGTTGTTTCACATCAGGGTTAAAAAGCCCCAGCTGAGCTCTATGAGGAAGTGTGAAAAATGCCTGCTAGTGCATTGAAATGGCAACTGGCGTTGGTCCTTAGCTTCCTCTTTTTAAACAAAATTTGTTACTAAGAAGAGCTGGGGAAATCAATGACAATTTGGTACTGTGGTTCTGGAAGCAGCTGCCTGTCACTGATGAATTGCTGCCTCTCTGTCCAGAAATCACTCAGACAGGCAGGGAGAAAAACAGGCTTGTGTTTCTAAGAGGAAACATCCCAGAATTTTCTGGCTGGTGCTGCAGTCCTTTCCCTTTCGTGAAAGTGATGCAGCCTGACAGCCACAGGCTCTGGATGTCTTCCAATGCAAGCTCTCCATCTGAGGATCCAAGGACTTCTGGGGAATTCCTAAATTAAGCATTTCAGAAATGAGCTTGTCGATGATGCAGCTCCTTGGATGTAAGGTTTAACTGGTATCACGGTCCTATTTCCCAGTGCAGACATTCTTTAAATTGCTCTAATACTCTCCAATTATTTCTGTGGTATCCTAGCTCTGACCTGAATCTGTGTCTGCCGTAGCCCTCGTGGTAACAATGAGCACTAGAATTTGAGTACTCCATACATTGTCCTCCACCGGGACTTCCTGTCTAGACTACATCTTTCGTGATGTTGGCAGTGGTGCATCCAGGAGTGACTGGATAGGAACTGAAGGTTGACCTTGAGTGAGAAACCTGTCACCTTATGGAGGACTCGGGAAGATTTTGTTTCACTATGGGACTTCTGAGTTTGGCTTTTGATACCCTGAAGTATCTTGAGAGCTGAATTAGCCATAATGTTGAATTAATACCCAGCAGAGAAGAAGCTTAATTTTCAAGGAAGCTCTTCATTCATGAAAAATGAAGCCCAGACATGCATCATAGGACATAATCCAGGATCCTCTTTCAGTTCACACATCAACACCTCAGCTCATTGGTACAGATGTACTACCTCTGCACCTAGGCACAGAGTGAACAACGAGCATGAAGAAAACTAAAGTGAAATAAAATAAAATATTCCAATAATCCATGGCTATAGGATCTGGCTGTAGCAGGGAGTTAAGATTTGGTTCTGCTACACTCACCGCTATGGACGAGGCAGCACCAGAAGTCCAGGGGAAGACTGGTGGTACCAGTGGTACCACCACAGGTGCAGGCCCCTTAAAGTCAGCATTTTCCAATCCCATGGGAGAAAAGCAGTGCCCCAGAAAACCACAGGAGTTCTGGGTCACTGGGAGGCGGAGGCACCTGTGAGGGCACAGGAAGAAAACAATCCCCTGGAATGGAGAAAACTGACCAGAAGACTTACCTGGCCCCAGCATGGAGGTACTCACAGGATGCCCAGGAGATAGAGGTGGGAAATCCACAGCAGCCGGGAGGGAGAAGGCATTGTGCATTGCCACTGTAGCTGCCTGCTGGAGTCTGGCAAGGCTTCTGCCCCTGCAAAGAAAGAGAAGAGGACTGAGACAAAGGACCCGTGAGTAACAAATGGGTACCCAGTTAAGAGGAGGGAGAATTGACCCCTTTCAAGGCAAGCAGAGACCAGCCCATGTAGCTAGATAGCTGGAAGGATGCAGTCTGTACCTGAATTAGATCTATGCCCCTAGCACACAGGCCTGGCTGTGATTAATCTAAAGGCATCTCTGGATGCCAGGTCTGGAGAGTGAAGGCCTCTGAACTTTGTAAGTCGAGGGGCATCTGCATGGCCAGCAGGCTAATTGCACTGAGAGTCAGCTGCCTGGAGGGAACATGGCTTGTAATCAGTAAGAAGTCTGAGTACCAGTGAAAATGGATGATTCAGCATGGGACTGGGTGAACAAAGGCAACAATGAAGCCCGAACAGGTCAGAGGACAAGCCAAATGGTGGCCAGTTCTCTGAGAGTAGGAGAGCCCATGATGACTGGGCATATGCTGGACTGTTTCTTTTGCTTTGTAGTTGCGTTGGCTTATTATTTATGAGCAGAAGAGACTGAATAAGACTAGCAACTGTCCCTGCTCATGGCACACTGAGTGCACACAGTGAGGCAAACCATTTTCCTTATTGAACTACCAATACTGACGGGGACATGTGGGTGAGTGATGAATGGGAGTGTAGGGGTGCAGGATCCTGGACAAGATCCATTCCAGGATTGGCTGAGACTTTATGGATTGTAGAGGGTAGAGCCGGAGAGAAGATCAGTTATAGAAGATTTCCCAGAGCATATTTTCCCCTGGTCCCCAGTATATCCATCAAGACATGGCAGGAGAGATTTCCTCTGACAGGGGGAAGTGTTGACCCAAAGTATGGATTTAAACCCGGGCCCAACAGTGCCGTGTCACACTGGCCCACAGGCCATTAATGTTCTTTCCAATCCTTCTGGAAAAAAGGAGTAATATCAGTGTAAATCTTTATAATGCACAATCTTCCAGGACAGAAAAATCAGATACAGTGTAAACATTATGTAAGTGCCTTGAATGGAAAAGTCACTGTTTTGTTCTGTATAATCACTTTGAAAAAGGGGACTGCTCTTCAGAGAGGGGAGCACATAGAGCGTGGCAAGCTCATGCCAAATGTTATTGTCCTCTCTCAGATTTACCTGTTCTTGTCTTGATATTAGCAGGCAGTTGTAATGAGCCTACTGGCAGCAACATAATGAGCAATAACTACTGAACAATCAATGGACCGTGTACCCTTCAGGCCATTTTCCAGAAGACACATTGCATGATTTTTCAAATGTTATTTCAATTTCTTGCCTAATGTTTATTTTGTATTGATTTTGTTTTGGTGCAACTCCAACATTTTTGTAGCTTTTGCCTTTATATGTATTTTTAAATGTATTTACATAATACAGTTTGTATAATAAATTATATATTTTAATTGTGCTGGCTAAATTACACCTTTTCTCTGCCATATTCTACATGATCACTGAACTGCCACCCTTGTAGTTAACAGTTTTTAATTGAAAAGGAAATATTCAACACTTCTTCAAGAATACAGAACCACCTCACTATTAACTAACTATTGGATAATTGAACATCTAGTGTATATTCCAACTGAGAATGACAAAAGTGAATACTGTTCAACAAAAAAGAGTTGTGTAACTTGGCATGTCTTCTGACTGTAAATGCCCTATTATGATACAAACTCTGCTTATCCGTATTGCAAAATATGGGGAAAGTGCTATTTTTTATATTCTAAAATCATGTTTTCTGCTTTGCTGCCTTTCACATTTCTAGAGGCATGTAGCAATAGGGAATTCAACTGTTTGAAAATAATTAGGCGAATACCTCCTCTGTTTACATCACACTCAAATTGTATAGTCTTTTCTCACAGTGAGAAATATGGGTGGAAAATATCTATGAGGAATGATGATAAAAATATGACCTTCAGCTATGGTCTACAGTCCCAGCCTTATCACCCTCCTTCCCAGAGAACAGATCTTTATAGAACAGAGCTCGCCTCTTGTGACATCCTAAGAGGAATACATGCAGCCTGCATTCCCTGGGACCATTAAAAGATAAGTAAGCTTCTTAAGTTAGTCAAAGTCTTATTTAAATTGATCTGAAGTCGACAATAATGTGCTCTTTAAATTGTTAATATTGTTTCAGTTGCCTCATTAGAATAAGCACCAGAGTTTGGCAGTGTTTCCCACAGTGGCTGGGGCTTCAGTGCAGTCATATCCCCTACCAGGTGCTGAGGCTGAAATTGGATCCACAGGCGGTTGCTTACTTCTTCCAGGCAATTTGCCAGCATCCCAGAGCTATGTTAATGAAGAAGGAGACAGCGCAGGCACTTTGATAGGATGCTTATATGTGATATGTTTTCTTTATGTATAGGGCAAATCTTGAAACCATCACTCCAACCTCCAGTTGAGTTCACTAAGGATGTCAGAATGCTTAAGTATCCTGTATTTAAAAGCAAGAACGGAAGCAATACAAGAGCAAGACAGACATCTGGATCAAAAGTAATTGCCATCTATTTCTTCATCAGCATACCGCTGGTATGCTGGCAAGGTACCAGGAAGGAGAGAGCAGCTGCTGATCGATCCTACTGCAAATTATACACTCACAACTTGGGTGAGGACAGAAATGAAAAAGTTTATGGCGGAGCTCCAGGTGAGTGCCCTCAAACCTGAACTGCTAGAATACAATTGAAATATTCCAGTTAAACGCAAGAGCAAGAGCATGCACAAACCACTTATTGTTTAAACGTAATACTTTGCGCTTCAGAACTCAATCACTTTTCTTTAAAGGAGAGGACAGACATAAGTGACTTCCATAGGAGTTTGGTTGGAATCAGAGATGAAATATCATGGAGGCTTGGTTGGGTTCATTTTGCAGACAGTATCTGTTCTCTTCTGCCCCATTCTGGAAGGAAACCATGGAGAGAAGAATCCATGTCATTTCCATCAGATCTCTCCACTCGAGAAGGGGAATATGGTCTATGACCATGGGAGAAGAGGGGGGTTTTCCTCCAAAACATGCTGATCTACAGACCAATGTAACCTAAGCAGAGGCCTTCTACTTCTGCAAGTGTCTTAGGGACCTGAATGGGCCACTCCTGATGCATGATTTCTAAGATCCTGAATCACTTCTACAGAGAAGCTTCCACTGCACAGAAGGGCTTTGCTTAACACACTTGATGCAAAGTAAGCTACAATTCTCTGTAACCAAGAAGAGGAATTATCCTGGGACTATAATGAGAAATCTGTGACTTTAAGAACCTGATTCTACACAACCTGTTTCCTGGAGTATCAAGAGGACTAAGAATTTAAATGTAACAACATGCATGTGTATCCTTGCCTGTTATAAAGCTGGACAGAAACAATTGAACTTGTTTCGTTTCATATATGCCATCAAAATCATCAAAATCTAGGGGCAGTAATGACAACCTCACGTGTTCTAATTTATGAGTGAGGCCTAAACAGTATGGGACGACCTTAAAAATAACCATCACATTTTAAAAATACCAAGTTTGGGGTTCTTCTAAACCTCTTTTCAGTGTCTGATCTTTTAATCTTCACTCAGGTCAGGTTTTGATGCTTTTCTCTAGAGCCATAAGTTGTAGAAAATTAATTTTAAAAATAAATTGTGAATTATTCTGTAATCCCTTAACCCCATAAGCAGGGCTTTACATCTCTTCATGATAAAAATCAAGATTGTGATTAAAGATGCTTTCTTTATGTTCAATCAAAGGCAGTTTTAATGATCAGGGATCACTCTGGCACAGTTTTCCCTGAAACCAACTGATTATAGGATTTCCCTTGTACTGTACTGAAAAAAAAAATCACTTGTGTTTGAATGAAAACAAGGATTCAGGGTGAGATGAAGATACATGTTTTTATATGGCAGAAAGAGAGATTGCCATAAATTACAGGATGTTGGTGACAGAAAAACACACAAAAGACCCCATTCTTATAGAGATCTTCCCAGAACCACCCGTCCTAGACTTTAAAGAAGCACTGAACCTCGCTAACCTCATCACCAGAAGCAAAATCCCAATCACACAAACCACACCAGATGGATCCAGATCATGCCTGGACAAGAAATAAAAAACCTGCCAACATCTCTCCACCACCCCCACAATAACTACATCCCACAACAGAACCATCACCACTCCTGGATCTTATACCTGCACCTCCAGAAATGTTACAGAGCCCTCTTGAATAAACAGGGAAATCCAGGAAAGCCTAAGAGCAAAAAAAGGGGGGCATATGGGCTGTGGAAGCAGCGGATAGCCACCAAGGAGGAGTATACCTCTTCGACTTGCACTTGCAAGGAATCAGTTAGGAAGGCCAAAGTGACAAAAATTAAGGACAACAAACAGTCCTTCTCCAGGTATATAGGGAGCAAAAAGAAGGCACAGGGCAGCGTAGGACCCCTGCAGGATAGACAAGGGCAGTCGGTGACAGAGAGGAGGGACAAAGCTGAGTTTTTCAATGAGTTCTTTGCTTCCGTACTCTTGAACATGGACCTAGATAAAGCTCCCAAATGCATTACTGACAGAAGCAGGAGGAACACCAGCCCACCAACTGTCAGTGTCGATTTAGTAAAGAAACACACCCAGCCCCTCCAAGTATCTAAGTCAGTGGGACCGGATGATCTTCATCCAAGGGTACTGAAAGAATTAGCCAGTGTCATAGCAGAGCCACTGACATGACTGTTTGAGCACTTGGTGGCACTCAGGTCAGGTCCCAGAGGACTGGAAAAGGGTCATTGTGGTCCCTATTTTCAAGAAGGAGAGGAAGGAGGATCTGGGTAACTATAGACCAGTTAGTCTCACCTCTAACCTTGGGAAAACCCTTGAAAAAATTATTAAGGATCACAGTTGTAGCAGTCCAATGGGTAGTATAATGCTGAAGGG
>JAGPOW010003447.1:29368800-29397862 GCA_030014935.1 Caiman crocodilus | reverse complement strand
ATAGATCATCAAGTCCGACCCCCTGCATAGGCAGGAAAGAGTGCTGGGTCTAGATGACCCCAGCTAGATGCCTATCTAACCTCCTCTTGAAGACCCCCATGGTAGGGGAGAGCACCACCTCCCTTGGGAGGCCATTCCAGACCTTGGCCACTCGAACTGTGAAGAAGTTCTTCCTAATGTCCAGTCTAATTCTGCTCTCTGCTAGCTTGTGGCCATTATTTCTTGTAACCCCTGGGGGTGCCTTGGTGAATGAAACCTCACCAATTCCCTTCTGTGCCCCCGTGATGAACTTATAGGCAGCCACAAGGACACCTCTCAACCCCTTTTCATGTGGAGGCTGAAGAGGTCCAGGTGCCCCAGTCTCTCCTTATAGGGCTCGGCCTGCAAGCCCCTAACCATACGAGTGACCCTTCTCTGGACCCTCTCCAGGTCATCCACATCCCTCTTGAAGTGCGGCGCCCAAAACTGCACACAGTACTCCACCTGCGGTCTGACCAGCGCCCGATAGAGGGAAAGTATCACCTCCTTGGATCTGTTCTTCATGCACCTGCTGATGCATGATAAAGTGCTGTTAGCTTTTCTGATGGCTTCGTCACACTGACGACTCATGTTCATCTTGGAGTCCACTAGGACTCCGAGATCCCTTTCCGCTTCTGTGTCACCAAGTAGGTCATTTCTTAGGCAGTAGGTATGCTGGACATTTTTCCTCCCTAGGTGCAGCACTTTGCATTTCTTCTTGTTGAACGTCCAAGTCGCTTTTGCAGACATTGAAAAGTATTCGTTCAAGGACTAAGCCCTGCGGGACCCCACTGCCCACACCCTTCCAGGTTGATACCAACCCATCCACTACGTCTCTTTGGGTGTGACCCTCTAGCCAACTCGCCACCCACTGGACTTTGTACTGTGTTGTACTGATCTAATATTGGGACACCATAAAAGACAAAACAATCTAATTTTGATTCATTTTGACCCACCAACAATTTTGTATTGTGCCTGACTTGGAGAAGCCCAAAGAACAAGTGCAAGGCTGAAAGGTATTTTATACTTTATCCCTGATATCCTCCTACTGTCCAGCAAGATGGTTCAAACTCTTCGAGTGTCAGAAGAGCATGTATAGAGACTCCTTTTTTCCTGTTTCTTATTTAAGATTTTATTTCATTTATTAGAAATCATGTATTTATTAGCAGAGCCTTAATGCAAGCCTTGATCTGAACTAAGTTGGCCTCATACATTTTCACCTACCTCAAATGTTCATATGATTGAGAATAATTTGGTAATTGGAGTTCATGATGACCACCCTGCATCGCTTCTTTGATTTTAATCACACACATTTTTTCAATATTTGTTTTCCCTCCCAAAATGTTAAGACTGTAGAAGAGGGATATAGTCCAAATAGTAAGCAAGGCTAAAAATGAATCAAGCTTTTTATTTTCCGAACTATACTCTTGTGGCCCATTAAGAATGTGTAAAATGCAATAATTAAACAGTTAATGTTTACGACCTGTTAGACAGAATGTAACGTTTATGGTGTTAGAGAGACTCTAAGCTTCAAGAAATGCATTTTTTATTTTGTTGAGAATGCATCAAGCGATATAATATTATATAATGTTGTGCCACTAATTTTTCATTACAAGTGAAAGGATTCTACTTGAAATGAATGCACTGCTAGGACCCACTGAAATTAAATATTCAAGTTTTTCAGTCTAAGGCTATGTAAAACTATTTCCCATTCTTTCCAAATGAAGAGCTTTACTTCAAAATCGGTTATGCAGCCATCAAAATGGGTATCTTATCTTTTTATTGCCTTCAAAATATTTCTATGCAGGTTTTTTTCATGAGTCAGCTTCCGAGGAGTCTACTAGCAATGAGGTTAAGGGAATTCCTAAGGAAAGATGTGTATTCTTTTAAGAATATTGTGCTTTTAGCTTTATTTTAAGGTGATAGAAATCATATGCTTTATGAGTCATTGGAAAAATCCTGGAGAGTTCTACTGAGATATCCTAGCGTGTGTGCGCACGCAAGTCTATAATGCTTAATTCTGTTAAGATCAGAACAAACAGAAGTCAAGTGTTGACCAGCTGTTCACATGATTGTCTTCTCAGAGGAAGATATACTTGAACTTCAGGAAGTTCAGGTTCCCCTGACACAAGAGACGGAGTAATTAAATATATAACGAACACAAAACCATCACTAGTAGAACATTTTAAGCTTTTTTCTCCAAAATCCACTAAACCAGAGAATTACTAATATAAATCCAGTAGAGAATTACGGGTGCCTCAGAGAAAACTTTATGATAAAATATGACATAATATAAGCTGATAATGACAATTGCATGATGTCATTTTAATGAAAACGACGTGATAATATCACAGCTTACTAACACACCGCAACATATGTCAACAGAGCTCTCCCCCAAAACTAAGTGTTGTGCATTACTCTTTCAAATATGTCAAGGAGATACCAGGTGTAATGGTAAGCTCTTGTGATTTTTGTGTGCTTATTTTTAAGGTCTTACGAGGGGAAAAAGCTGTTTGGAGTCTGGTATGTGCATGGAATACATTTCTATGTGTTGTGAAACAGCTGAGAATAGTTAGAGGTCAAATCCTGACATGCTTGATATGACCAGGATAACTGTATGGTGGGAAATTGCCCAAGTAGCTGTGGAAAGGAAAGAAAAAAAGAAATGCAGGGCCTATTTAAGCAATGCCCTGTGTTGAAATCCTGTGCTTAAGTTAAACAAATTTACGAGTGCCTTGTGAAATTGGGATCATGGCAGGTTTTGCTATTGATCCAAAACGGGATTGTGTTCTGGGGAATATGGGTGTATATCAAGGACACCTTCCTAGACTTTTTGCTTGTTTGGAAACCTGTAACAAAGCCATAGCAGAAAAAACGCCCCCACGATAGAATGATTGAATGAAGTTTTCGGTACCGCAGGTGAAAAGCACTCAGAAAGGATTTCCCCACTGAGCGGGCTGCATGTTGGAAAATTGTAACTCCACTTCCTATTTCATTGCCTATTGAAGCAGACCAAGATTTCAGGTTGCAGGTTTTCTTCACACAGGATTGATAATACCATAGAAGCACTCAGTCGCTCAATGGCACGTAGCGTACTAAAAGCTCTGTTTCTAGCCCGCTGGCAGGCATAGTGAAACCTGTAGGGTTTGTACTTTCCTCATATACAATTAGAGCCAGCAGGCTGGAAACAGATGGCCAGGCCATGTTTATTTAAGCATTTGAATAAGAAAGATGTAAACAATTTCCACCCAAGATCAATTTTACTTCTGTCAAGTCAATCGCAGGGAGAAACTGGACTCTTGCCAGAAGCATTATATGTCAGACTTCACTTGAAGTTCCTGTGGACTGCATTTGCAGGGAGGTTTTTTTTTCCATCGGCGCGCTCCCTGAAGTGTCACAATCCAATGTTGGAAGAGCTTGAACCGTGATGCAGTTATGCCGAAACAAGTTCAAATACCACAAACGGTGTGGGGTTAGGAGAAAGCAGCTCTGGGACGGTGCCTATCCTGGTTTTGAAACTGAACATTTGACATTCAGCCATGGGGTCGAAACCTGATTTGATTAGGAAGCTTGAAATACTCCTCCAAATTATCAGGCTGCATGGCTTGTAATGAATCGTAAGATAAATCAGTACCAAAATATTAGTGGGTACACCCTAGCTAGATACAGAAATAAAATATGCACAATGCCATCACATTCAGAAATAACATCTCTCTCAGATACGTCTATCTGAATTCTGAAAAGCTTTCCAGTTGGTCAGCTTTTGATTACTGCGTCTTTAATTATCCTAATTGGGCTCCTTTTCTCGGGTGTATATTGGTTTCCTTCCTAGCTGCCAGGAAAAGAACAGCTTGTCATTTTTGCTTGTATACATGTTTTATCCTGGGGTGCCCAGAACACCATATTCTTGTGTTATGTTCCATCTTCTAACTTTTCTCTGAAAGATCTGTCTTGGGTTTGTTGATTATTTTGTGCTTTCTTTTACTATCTAGGGTATAGGGATGTGCCAATACCCTGGATCTCAGCCATTCATGTATTATGAAAGCAAACCCACTGTAGCTTGAAATTGAAAATACAAAGTATTTTTTCCAAAAAATGGATATCCCCTTTATAAAGTTAGCCCATGAATTAAGAAGTGAAGTAGTCTGGGATTCTGGGTGCTATTGTTAAGAAAGTATGACAGTGAGTGGTTCCTTTCAAAGATCAAATTTTTACAGAAAAGAATCTCACTTATAAAGAACATGGTTCCCAAATTCTTTAAAATAAATTCTGCAATAATAGTAGAACAATGAACTGATGTACCTCTAAGGTTTGAGCAAAACACGTAAGTATATACCGTTAAAATGGCCCTGAGTTTAAGGTGAATAGCATGCCAATATGGTGCTAATATAATTGGTGCTAATATACTGAACTAGTGCATTATATTTCGAAAAGATACATACTGAAGTTGACCAAATGAATAGGCAAGGAATTACATCTGAAAAATGCATGTGGCTATATTAAAGACAAGAGCTAAAAAAAGACCACAAGAAGTACAACTATAAGTCTACTAATAAAGGTACACTTCCTAGTTTGTTTTTTTTAAATCTAAGACTCAAAACTTATTGTATTTCTTTGCTTGGCATATTATTTTACCAGAAGTCATTATATCGCTTTATAGCAGGATAAATGAGCAAACCTTTCTACTCTGGCCTGCTATATTTTGATGCAGTTTCTGAGAAACTTCTAATCCCTCGAAATTGTTTTCTGAAATCTATCCAAATCTGTAGGTGTTTAAAGCTGTTAATTAAAAATAAAAGCTTTCCTCTTAAAACAAGGGAATACTAAAGTTCTGTAATAATATTATTTTACTTCAGCACGACATCTTTACTGCCGTTGTTTTCATTATTCATGGCGCTGCGTGGGCCCACTTCAAGTAGCAGAAAACATGCTAAAGGATCATTTCCTTTATTGAGTATATTGTTCTAAATAGCATATTTCTTGTATTTACTCCATAAAGAACGTGTGATAATTTCTGGCCCTTTATAATACCTCTTTTTAAATCCTCTTCCCTAATTTGCCATATGGACAAATCTTCATAGACGTTCATAGACACGTTATCGCAACAGCCCTAAAAATAAAGAAACCGTCAGCTTGAGTTGCATGCCTGACATAATTTTTCCTAATCGTCTGGCTTTAAAAGTTGGCAACTGAAAAGGAAAAACTATTCATGTGGTAGGTTACTATCTAAAACTGGTCATATTTATTCTATCTAACCATTCTCAGTCTAAATAGAGCAAGTATTGACTTTTAGTTTTTATATTTGCCGTTTTCAGTTCATCAGACTTTCCTGTTTTTTATTGTCCTTTTATTGCCCTATTTTCTTGATATAGAATACAGAATAAATGCATCATCCATCTGCTCTACACAAAAGCCAGTCAGTCTCATATTCTGCAACAGCAGGTATTGCATCCTGAATTGAGAAAGCTTATTCATGAGTAGCGTGCGCTGCTGAATTGGGAGTTGAGAATTGCGCTGGTCACGGGGGAAAAAGAAGTTTCCCCTAAAGGTTAAAATTCCAGTAGTGTTTTTCTGCCAAAGCTGCGCCTTGTTCTTGCCGTTTTGTGCCTGCAAGTGCAGAGATGGACGTGTTCTCACCCTAACCCCCTGAGCACCTAGGAAGCTAAAGGGTGAAGTGACAATTATATCATTGCATCCCACAATACTCCTCTTACGAATGATTTTTGTTCCAGGCGCAGGATAGATAGCTCCTGGCCAAACTCACCTTTCCCTAGTTTCCCTCTTAGATTATTTGCAACACCTTCACTTTGCAATGTATTATCCATGGAGAGAACACAACTCCCTCCCCGCTTCTCCAAGCTCTCTCGTTCTCGTGAATCCCCCAAGGGTTCTACCAGATTTCATAAAACAGAGGCAAAGTCATTTATTCTGATGTGCCGTCAGCTCTCTATTTCCCCATGTCTCCTCTCTTATAAAACCATTTACCTTTAAGGGTTTGGGGATGGTCCTTCTTTGAGCAGCAGGTTGGATTAATGACCTCCTGGGCTAGGGACAGACATTACACATAAATTGGTTTAAGTGATCAGAAACTAAACCTGTAGCAGAAGAGACGTTCAGTGCATATCAGAGCTAGGACATAGAAATAGAAGCAAATCTAGCATCAGAGCTAGGACACTTCACCACACATAAAAATCCCCAAAGAGAAAGAGCCTAGTCAGCTGGGATCAGGCTTTGTGGGTGCGTGGCCGTCCCTTAAGAAGTTCCAGACAATCAGCGTCCTACACCTGACTCAAAATGGTGTTTCGCAGCTGGAGACAAACAGCATTGCTTCCCTCCTCTTTACAAACTTGTTAGTATGTTGTATCCAGGTAAAAGTCTGCTTTGCCTTTTTTATAAACCAAAAAGTGTGGTTCTGTAGGGAATGCATGTAATGGGGCTTTTGCCTTCCCATTTCTCCCTGAAGCTTCTAAAAGCACTCGTTATAAATAACACATTATCCATTCACCCTTTTGCAAGCCAGTCTACTGGGCATCTGTACTTTCTGTGATGAATCACTCTGTCACACAAGTATTTGAAAGCTCTTTTTTGGCCGTAGGCGTGGAGATCCTGGCTGATAATCTAGATCTTTGGTTGTATAGTTGTGTACTTTAAAAAGAATAGTAAATCTATTTCTCGTTATCAGCTGCTGGTAGGGAAATACATAGTAGGGGAAACAGTTGCAACCATTTTTGCGATGCATTAGGTTTGTGGTGAGTGTGCCTTCCTAGTACTTGTGAATGCTCCGTTTTGCAGTAGTGCCTCTGGTTCTGCTGAAAGACTTTAAATCGCATAAAGGAAGCTGGCTTCTATTAACAACTCTTAGTACTGTAACCTCCAAGTCCTCTTCGGTTCTGCATCCCCAGACTCATCTGGAGAATATGGGATATAAAGTTCTCCCCTACTTCACTGAAATGATGTGAAAAAAATATACTAGTGATTATGAAAGGCTCCGGTATGAAGGTATTGGGGTATCCAAAAAAACAAATGAGTATTGGTCAGAAAGAACCCATACTAGCCTATCAAATGGAACAGGCAGCATGAGTTTATGAAAAACGGGTAACATGGGTAAAAAAAGCCTATATAAAAATACAGTCTGCTGAGCAAAATTAAACCTGGGGATATATCATAGATAGTGGCTAGGCATAAAACTCTTGTAAAACAACTCTTTTTGTTAGCCATTAACATAAAAGGTTTTCTTCCCTTAAAACAACCTATAATAAAAAAATTGAAGAAATATAGACTTAAACCAAACTATTTTCTCTCTCTCTGCCAGATGTTCCCATATCAGCAATGAAGTACATGCTGTTACACGACATAATACGCATGCTTGTCAAAGTGGTAGAGTCACTGGATGGCGTCAGTAGCTTTGGCCAGAGAGCGAGGGTTGGAGCATGCAGAATGGTTTTGAGGGCTTAGATATGGCAATATGGAGTAAAATGCTAAGTATTTTCTGACTGACTTCGCTCAGGTATTAAAATGATAGCTCCAAATGGCCCTTTTTTCTTCCATGAAATGAGCAAAGAATACAAAGAATACCTGTAGCTCAAGAAAGCTTTCTGCTGGGGGCCTGCACATCAAATCCTAGTTGCTGCTAATGCCAGCTCCCTCTCAAGCGAAGGGGGCAGAAGTGGAAACTGAGGCAGAACAGAGGCATGACCTAGATCTCTTGAGTCGGCCAGCATCCTTGAGTCGTGCTGAGGCTATGAACTGATTGTCGAACTCAGGGATCGGTCTTTAGTGGTCCCAACCCCTTCCTATTCTGAGCAGAGTTGGGGGCCAGGAGAGAATCTTGCCCACAGTATTTTGTGTCATTGAGTATCATTCATCATTGCATTCGTTAAAATCAGAGCTGACAAAAAGCAATGACACATTCTGGAGTAACTGTGAATCCATGCTTCAATGGAAGCGCGGAGCCTCTGACCTAAGAATTGACAAGCTTTTCTCTTCAGCCTCTTCCAATGTTGTCGTACAAACTACCAAGCCACAGAAACTTCTGAAAGGCTTGTGTTTGAGCGTTAAGAAAGATGGGCTGGTGAAAGAAGGAACCATTAAAAGATGAGTCCTAGAGAGGGATGTGCTAGTTAAAAATCTGAGGAATTATTTCAGTTGCTGTGCATTTGTACTGAGAACTATGTATTCTCTTAGGGGAACTGATTAGCTTCTAGATAGCAATATGGATCACAATGTCTTTTGGGGGGGGGAAATTACAAATTTCAGCTCAGAAGCAAAAAAGGAAAATCAATGAAAAAAATAAATCATACCTATGAAGGGCCAAGTTTATGTTGCCTGTATAGAAACAGGCTTTGAGGGCTCCTGTCGTTGAAGACTAGAATCAACAGGGACAGGATTGGTGAGAGTTTGTTATTTTAACCTGTCAGCTGGAAGAGCAGATGCCGCCTCTTCACGGCAGCCGCTCAGCATGCAAGACCCCTTGGCGTCTTTGTAGAAGAGGAACTGTGGTCTCTCCAAACTAGCCCTCACTTCCTGCAAGACCAAGCACAGCTGGTTGGAAGGCCTTTGCTACAATGAGCATATGTGCATAGGCTGCCCTTCTGCAGGGCTTAAATGGTATCATGAACACTGTGTGCCCCCGGAGGTTGGGGGGGCATGGCAAGCTCTCGCAGGTGGCGGTGGCACTGTTGGTAGGGAGGTGGGGGGCGGACTGGTGAGCTCCAACCAGTGCTCAGTGACCTCCCGCAGACACTGCCAGCAGCCAGCGGTGATCACAGACCGCCTGCAGATGCCGCTGCTGGTGTTGGCAGCGAGAGGGAAGGCGAGTGGCAACCGCCTGTGGGCGCTGCGGACAGCGTCAGCAGAGCCTTTCACAAGGGGTGCACTGCCATGCTCAGGGGGTGCACGTGCACCTGCGTGCACTCCCTGCGTGTTGCCAATGAATGGTATAGATCCATGGGAGCCAACATTTTTGGCAGGCGTGCCACAAGGTGAGCCTCACACCTTCCCCGCGTACCGTTCCAATCCCTTTCCAGGCCTGATTCGTTGCCCTGCTTTCTGCTTAGTGCCTTATGCTCCATGCCCAATCCCAATCTGTTGCTCTGCTTTTTGCTGCCTGACCTGTCTGTTCCTGTGTGCCCTGCTCCTTCCCTGATCTGCTGCACACCATGAGTGGCACATGCGCCATGCGTTGGCCACCACTGGTATAGGTGACCCTTATGCAGAGGAATTTTACCCTTTATGGCTACAATTTCTCAACTTACTGTAGCCTGATTAATATATCTGCTTCTAAACAGACAAGTAAAATTTCTCTCTAGGAAAGATCACCTCTTCTAGAAGAAGGCATAAGCTGTGTGCTCTGTGCGAGGGCCACATACCAACAAAAGGTAGCGGAGCTGGTAGTGGCAAAGCCCCACTTATCTCCAACGTTAATGATATTTCCTCTGGTATTAAAGGACAGTCTGTGCATATGGACTCTCTGGTCACTGCCTTTTACAGAGTAAAACTGTTGAAGTCAATAACTGTGCAGCACAAGGAACTGATCCTGTGAAACTGAGGCTGTGGCTGGTCCGTGGGGGGCTGTATCTGAGTAATGCTTTGCATGTTATTTTTTATCCAACACAATCATAGATGAAATAATATGCTGCTTCTCCCTTACATGCTGATTATAGATAACGGCAAGAAAAATACAGCTCCTGGAATAGTTCTGTTGGAGGCTGAAGCCATTTGATTGACAGGGCTATTCACGGACAGCAAAAATTATATACCACAAATGAGTTTTTTGTCCAGCATTGCATATCACTGGAGCAATTATTCACTGCGTAAAAGAAATCACACTGTGCAGGTACCAAAGCAAGGGAGAGATTAAAGCAGAACACTTTTGGAGGCATAGAAATGTGGAAGAGTCTTGAATGTAGATTCCCGGAGCTGCATGGCATTTTTGCTTAATGCTGTCTCTCTCTTCCTCAAAGCAGTATGGCATATTTGGTGCGTATTGTAAGTGGATAAAATGTAACCATCATGACAAGCATTATCCGCTGCATCTTAAACCAGGCTGGGTAGGCAGGTCTCTGGGGATTTTCAGTAGGTTGCCTGCTTTATGGAAGGACTGAGGCAAACAAGCTGTGCTTGCAACAGAAGGGCAGGATCGCTAGAGTGCTGGGAGCATAAATGGCACCAAGCTCAAAGCCAGGAGCCATCTGATTGGATCTGGCTGTGCTTGGCTTGCCTAATTGGCTGCAGGCAGCTGCGCTTCAGGAGCTAAGCCCTGTACAAGAGTTTTGGTTGCTTGATGCTTTGCAGCCCTGCAAGGTCCACCTGGGTTTCCTGACTGCTTTCTGGCCTAGCTCCTGGTTGCTTTCCTGCTCTGTTCCTGCTGCCTTGGACCTTGGTTACCGAACCTGGCTCAGCCTCCTGGTTCTTGTCCCTGGAGTTTCCATTTCAGAGCCGAAGCTGCCTTTCCCTCCCTTCCCTTCTCTCATCTCGTTCCCCTAACCTTAGAGCCCTGCTCTCCAGATAAGTGACCTGCCCTTAACCATTAGGGACGAGCGTGTGGTTCCTGATGCAGTTTGGGAACCGTTGATCCTTCCGGATCGTGTTGTATGCATGAGAGGTCACCCAGACCTTCGATGCATGTGACTAGGCAGGAGTTCTTGGACAAATGGAGGCTCCAACACAGTTACTGAAAAATTAAACGGCCTATTTTAGTGATGAAAAGGGTAGTGAGGACCATTGATTTCTAGGTTCTCTTCATTGCGTTCTGATTAATGTATGGCACTGGACAAATCACTTATTTCTTTTTTCAGTAGCGATGTTCAGGAAAACGCCTAGAGTAGATTATCATCAAGCCAGCATGTGGTCCTGTATTTAATTAATTTTGTCCTTTTTTTTTCTTTAAGGGTAAAAGTGGCACTTACATTGCAAAGGTCAATATTGCTTATCAATAACTTGTAGGTCTATTTAAAAGAAGGAGATGGAGGTTGATCATTGATAAGGACCCAACTACTACCAAGAAATGGTGGAGTAGGGCACAGCTGGATAACACTGAAATACAGAATGAATTGTATAACTGCCAGAGGCAAAGTGAAAAGATCTCGGCTCAGGCAGTGTGTGCGAGGGGGAACTAACTTTCTACTTCTCTACATACCACCGTGGAAAGAAGGAGAAATGCAATGAACACATAATTAACTGGCAGTGTTTGACTCTCTTACTCAGCACAGAGCATGCCAACAAAATCAATTATTATTGTGGTAGCTCATACATCATTAGGTCCAAATGTAACAGTACCACAATGTAACGTTGTGTTGCACTTGATCATTTATTGCATGGGGACAGAACGTTTCTAGCACCCCACGCAGTTAACCAGATCTTTCCGTGGCAGGAAAAAAAATAGCTGCAGTTGCAGTAGCTATGAGGCTGTAAAGAATTGAGCTATTCGATGTCCAGTCTAGTCAGATGTGGATGTGTCAGATCATCAGTTAGTGCAGGATGGTGTAGAAATACCGAATTGTGCTCCCACTTGGTCCATCCCCTTGGCACAATGAAGCTTGCAGTCTTTGCTGTGCTGGGTGGAACAAGAGAGTGGCCTACATACAACAACCTATTAGAGTGCTGACCCGGGAGAGGAGACATGTGGGGATTTGAGGTTTGCCTAATTTCTGGATCCCAGTCAAGTTTAGGGAAGGTCTTGGGGCAAAAGCAGAACTCTGCGCAGCAATTGCACAGGTGTTGCTTGCATTACCTTGAATTTAGGTGCTTTGATTACACCTTAGCCATCTACCAGGTCCTCAAGAACATTGCTGAATTTATCTTAAGCTATGCTATCTGCCCCTAAATTTACAGAACGCTTATGGCACTCTACATGAACGGCCAGTACCTGTTGTTGATATTATAGTCATTGTTCTCCTTTTTTTGCTTAGCGGATTTCCTCTGTTGTAAATAAAATCATGCCTCTTAAAAAAGGAAGGACAATATGGATGTTAAAATATAGCTGTATGTATGTGTTTTCTTTTTCTTTGCCTCAAGTCCCAAGGCATATTCGGAAAATGCTGCATCCGTTTCTCTACAATTCCCTTAATGCGTGTATCTGTAACTCCAGATTAGGAATCCATATTTCCTTCATGAAAAGTATTGCTGCAAACACTGCTTACCCTTGAATTCCTCTTGTGATGCTCAGGTTCCTTTTTTATATACTTGAATGTCTGGATTGTGAAAAATCCCCAACTCTCTTTGCTAAGAGAGTGAAAACTTCTTTGGGTAGGGGAAGAAAGGGTTTTTTTCCCCTTAAAACCAGGGAAAGAAATAAGACAGAAACAAACTCAGCTTGACATTTGTGCCTTGTCGCGGGTTGTGCTTTGTGCTGGATGAGCGTGCGGCTAAGATTCCCTCCATGCTCCTATTTAGATAAAGGGATTTGCCTTCTCAGCAGACATATACATGCTTGTAACAACTGGCCTAGTTTCGTGGTAGTGATCCTTCTTTTCTGAGATTTCTTTTTGCTTTTCTTTTTCATATATTGTTTAGTTGGTAAGGTAGGTGGCAGTTCCACTGGGAGAAATAATTAGATAGCATGGAGCTGCTGTGGATTTTTTCTACAAGTTCTCAGAGGTTGAGGTATGAACAAGTGGGAGGGAAATTGTTGGCCTGTGCCTGTGTTTCAGTGCATTATGACTACTGGAACGCTCCCTGCAACCTTGTGTAAATGGTGGGTGGGAACCTTATGCCTGAGCCAAACTGCAGCATAAAGGAGGCAATCGCTGATCCTTCTGGATCATGGTGTATGTGTGAGAGGTCACCCAGACCTTCAATACGCACACCTAGGCAGGAGCTTTGGAGGAGCAGAGGCGGCCCCGACCTTCCATTCCCACTTCAGGCCACTGGGAATCCAAAGACCAGGCTGAGTCCAGATGTTTCCTGCCTCCATGGCTGTATTTGTATAAGCATCCGGTAATTAAACCTAGGTCTCCTGTGTGGCAGAAAAGGATTCTACCACTGAACCACGGGGGACTCCAAGGGAGCCTTGTATGTGGTGCAAAACCACGCCTTGCTTTGTCTACACACGTGTGTGCTTGCACACGCATGATCTTCTGTTGAGCATGACTCAATTGGACTGAGGGCTTTGCCTTGCAAAGTGCAGGAATTGTATGATGTTAATTCTCTTTTCAGTATTTTCTGGTGCAGACTAGGAACTACTGCCAGAAAAAACAAAACCACAAAACAAAAAAGCCCTCCTTCACAGTTGATCATTATAGCTTTTGGTCCTGAACTGAAGAGGAGATCAAGGTCCCTTGGTATTTGTTACGCTAGAGACATGGGCAGATCTGGGATTTTGAAAAAGGGGGATGCAGGTAATAAGGCACAGAAGCACATGTAAGACAACAGACATATTTCTCCAGGTAAAAAGAAACTAGCAGCTTTACTAATACGGTACAGGCTATATTATTAACTTTTAAAATTGAAGCAAAAACAAATGCAACTTTATTGGACTATGCATTAATTTGCTGTATGCAGTTTGCTACATTTTGTGTTAAAAACACAACAAATGTGGAAAAATATGCAAAAGATGTTGTATCTTTAGTCCTATTGTCCTTAGAATTAAACGTGCATCTCTTTCAGACTCAAAAAACAAAGTCAAGCCTTCTGGAGCATCTTGAAAATGCAGCCAATGCTTCACTGAAAGATTTTCCACAATTGAGTTACTGTTCCAACACCTGACTTACTGTTTTTATCTAGAGCTAAAAACAGTTTGCAGGGCTGTGAAATAGGAGCTAAGTTACCAGGAGCAGCTAGCAGACAGCAGGATAGGAAAAAGAAAGAAAAGCTTAATCAGTGGAACATAAAGACCATTAAAAAGGAGAGAGGATTGTTAACACCTGTGGAAGGAGGAGCTTAGAAGGAAGTGAATAAATTATAATGAGCCATTTAATCAAGTGACTCACTGCTGCCTAAATAGGAAGACAAAGCTGTGCTAAAATCAAGGTATAGCATGTCCACACAACATGTTTATTCCTTATTCGGTAAAGCTGCTTGAAATGCAAACTGGATATTTTACTCTGGTAACTTAGTTCAGATAGTATCTAAATATCACTCCTTTCATGTGGAAGGATCCGAATTAATCCATCTAGTGATTAAGCCCCGCCTTCACCAAAGTATTCCTGCTTGTGCCTAGCTTAAGCATGTGAGTAGCATGTCCTGGTTCATTTAGTGCTTGTGTCGCTTTCAGCAGTGGAGGTTAAATAAAGGACTTCCCTTACTCTCAGCAGGTGGCAATATTTGCGCTAGAAAAAAACCCAGACTTCAAGTATTATGAATGAATTGCTCAGTCTCACAGTGTGGAAGATGAAGTCTTGTTTGCAGTTTTGAAGAAAGAAGTGGCTGTAAGGTGGTCCAGATGCCACCTCCTTGTTTAAAATACTGGAGGAGTATTCTTACATTGTCATTTTCTCCTGCTGGGTCAGTACAGCATTGTTTAGCCAAGATGTTTTGGCAATTGTGATATATTGAGAAAACTTCCAGGGCTCAATGATCCAGGAAATCAGTGCATCACCTTGGTAATATAATGTTTTACTCTTAGTGCTGTGGGTCAGACTGGAACAAATCTTTGACTGAAGAAGCCTCTGCCTCTGCCCATACAGACCTTTTTCTTTTCAAACTTCTCAGTATTTTCTTGGTATTAGGCAGGTTATTTTTAAAGGGCCTCTTTCTCCCCAGGTTTAGATTATTCTCATTTAACAAGTATACAAAGAATCTTTTTCTGATTGAGAAAGGAGCTGCTCTGTATATTGACTAATACATTATGACTAATTTTTCTGATTAACAATATCATTGGGGACCAGCTGGAATACAGCGCTTTAACTTCTTGTCTGCTGGTTCACGCTGACTGCAGACCAGTCATGGTTAAAGGAACAGCAATAATGGCATCAGTGATACAGGACTGGGCAGTTCTTAGATGTGATCCATTTCCCAAAATGGTAGCACCTGGATCACATTACAGCAAATGGCACTAATTGATGTGTTTGTTGGGAGTTGCACCCACAACAAATTTGTTCTCCCATTGCTTTTGCCTTGTTAAAGTGCACACACTTTTGAGAGAGAAATGAGAATGGATGCAAGGCTGGGAGCTGAGAGTTTTTCATGTCAGATTTCTTAGTGATTGAATGTGGTCATGGGTAAGTCACTTTGCCTCTGTGTGGGCTCCCTTTTCCCTACTTGTGAAATGAAATAAGTGTTTCATTGCATTCATTGACCCACTGAAGTCATTGCTATAAATTTCTCTGCCATATTTCATTCTGGAGAACTCGGGCGTTGTAATGGATAGGTCAATGAAGGCCAAATAAAGATCATATTTTAATAGATTATATCTGTAGGTCACCCCAAAAGCATCCCAAGGAACACAAAGCATATTGACTTTTAGGGAGGTTTGACAGCTAAACCCCCTCCAGGTCCCTGGAAGATTCACTTTTTGTCCGTATTGTACAACATTTTACGAATAGCTTGTACTTGTCCCTTGTTCTTCATTTACTAGGATTCTTTTACAAAACACATCACTATTTCTAGAGTGACAGAAAGTAATGTGTTTCTGAGAAAGCTATACATTGGAATTGGGGATGATTTACAGTATCACATTTCTTTAGAGGGTTAAGTAGGCCCAGTGAGATGTCTGGATTTATTTTAAAAGGACTGATATTAAGAGTTGGTGATCAGCTATTGTAGAATTAGATTGCACCTGTCAGGCAGAATGAAACCTAAGGAAGATACTGAGATGCAGTAATAATCCAGACCGATCGTAACAATGGAAGGAGGAATGGAAAATAAAGTTTGTAGCAGTGCAGCACAAATAGCTACAACGCTAAGTCACAGAGCTTTCTTTTATAACCTTAGTTCATATGAATGTTACGGTTTGAACCAAAAAAGGGCCCAATTCTTAGCTATTATAGACTATTAAAACTCTGTTCATTTCACCAGCTATGAAACTGGTGCCATGACATGGGGTCAACATTTTGATTTTCGGTTCAATAACTGATTATTCAGTTGCCTCTCTATCTGTCTTTTCTTGTCAGGTGAAACATGGTACTTTCCTGCTTTTTGTTGATTGAATATTACTGCTTTTATGTCCAAAGGCAAAATGAAAGCATTTTTCTTCTAATATTTTGCTGATGAAAAGAAAACCAGTGGATTGTGGTGAACAAAGTCAAATGCTGGGTGGAGTGCTGTAGACAGTAAGAGCTCATCTACATGTGCGATTGATGCCATAAAGGCTTACTCCGCAGTAAAATCCTGCACGCTAAGCCTTCCTTAGGAGCACGTCTACATGTGTTCCCTGTTGGAAGCAAATCAGATCCCAATGGGAACAGCCCAAGATTGGGCTGCTCCTACCCTCTCCTAGCCCCCTGCAGCAGCCCGGGGGAGTGCCAGGCTCCCTTGGGGAATAGCGTTGGTGCTGGCAGGGCGCACAGGGACCATCCCTATGTGCATGGGGCCAGGAGAGCCGTGCTGGCTGCTCCAGCAGCTGTCTCCTTGCCCCATACACATTGGGAGGGGTCCTGATGTCCATAGGGCTGGGAGACAGCTGCTGCTGCAGAGCTCTTCTGGCCCCATGCACAGACGATCAAACCCTTCGCCCAGCGGGACTTACCTGTGCAGCCCACTGCTGGCTGAGAGCTGTCCTACTTCTGAGGTAGCTCCCAGGCAGCTCCAGGGTGCGCGGGGATTTTCCTGAGCAGTCCAGAGCTTGCTGGGAACTGCCCCTCTTCTGGGCTCTGGGCTGCACAGGGATTTCCCCAAGCAGCTGGGGGACCTGTCCCTTCTGGGGCTTCCCCATCCTTTGTGGCCCCTAGTGCTGGGGTTGACCAGGAGCAAACTTGCTCCCAGTCAGCATCTATACATGCACTACTGTATATACTGCAAATATAGTTTCCTAACTGTATTTAGGGGTAGTAGTTAACTGCACAGTAGACTAATTTACTGCACCAGAAATAGTGTGCCTGTGTAGATGCTGATGCTTTACTGCGCAGTAGATTAATCTGCTGTGCAGTAAAGCATTTCATGTAGACACCCTAAGAGTTGCATCTCGTCCTGCTAGGATGAAAGGCATGCAAAATTTCAGAGTGTTTTTACTCTGGCTTTCAGGAGACTTCTCGGCCTCTTTAAACTGTGAGTAACAGTCTCCATTATGGTGTTTTAGGGACATTACCACTGCAACTTATTGTTCATGTTGATCGTTACAACAGCTGAAACATATAAAACCTAGATCAAGAGGAGGGGAAAAGGCAGCATTATAGCATAGTGTCTAGGACACAGTTTTCAAGAACAAGAAAATATTACAGGTACAGTTTTTGCTGCAAACAAAGTATTTATAGGGCAAATACATAAATCTTATTCAGTGAGCTCCCTTATGTTATAGGTAGGAATAAAAATTGACACAGCGGTTAATTTTAAAGCCCCTGGCATTATAACAATGATTAAAAAATGAGGGAATGGAAAGCTGCCTGTGTTTTTTCCTGTGAAATTTTCAGTTTCAAACTGCTACTGAGAGGGCACATCTACATGTGCAATTAGAGTGGCTGAATAAACTCCAGCACAGTGCAGAGAATAAGAATGAGATGCGGAAGAGAAGAAATAATACTGAATTGTAGGAGACTTTGAAGAACTAAGCATAGTAAGTGTAGCAAAATCCCAGCAGCTGAGGTGAGCAAAGCAGGTTGTTAGGATGACAGAAGACAGACCTGCTAAATGTCTCCTGGGAAGCTGCTCTGCAGCGTTTGACCTTGAGGATAACCGAGAACAAGGAGAGAGAATATTGAGTACGATTTAGGATGCCTTAATGTGTATTACCGGCCATGAGTAAAAAATGCCCTTGACAGAAAGCAAAAGTGGCAAATTATAAGAGTGGCCAAGTCCTTCAGGGACATGCAGAATGAGCGAGCAGGTGAGCTAACATTGTCTTCAGTGATTTGCAATGAATTTTGACACTAATGCATGAAGGCAGCTGGGCCATATTCCTCTGATATTGTTATATTCTGTGCATCAGCACTTAGTTTAATGAGTATTTCTGGGCTACTTTGTGACGGGTCCATCATAATTGTAGCAGGGATGGCTTTTTCCACATTCTTTTGAAAGGGGTAGGGAAGAAAGGACCGGAGGCCCGCTACGCCGTGAGAGGGACATCTGAAGGCACAATGTCTTGCTGAGGATTTCATGGGATGGCTCCCTTATCAAAACTGGCCCTCAGCAGGGTATGGCGCTGTCTCCAGAAACACTAGGAGGGTACACTTAACCCTATCCTGTGAGAGAATATATATATGGGAATGCGTAGCTGAAATATACCTCTAGACACTATCTAGAATTGATATTAGGATTAGGATGACAAGACGTTAGGGTTGCAAAGTCCCGGGGTTGTGATGTCAAAATAGTTGTTCCTTTTGAATGGAACTGACTGAAACATTTCCTACAACGTTCCCCTCTTCCTCTTCCTCCTCCCCGTACTAGAGAAAGCTGTTTTGTGAAAATCAAGATCAGCATTTTTTAAGGAAAAAACCCCAATTCCAAGCATTGGAATGGAATATTCCTTTTTTGGTTTTTTTTTAATATTTCCTTATTCCAAAGGACTCCTCTGACTTTCAAAAGTGTCCAGCAGGATGCTAATAAGGTGTCTGACGTGCCCTGGGCATTTCTGAAAATAGGACCCATAATTTGAAAAGCTAGATAAGAAGAATAATAGGTTTTGCTACTCTAGTTTCAATGGGGGTATTTTATGAGATGGACCCTGGTGTTCGGCTCGTCATGGCATTTTGTTCCAAGCCCTACCTTCCCTCTTTTTTTTTTTTAATTTGGGGAAGACATAGATTTTATTGTTGGAAGATCAGATCTAATGAAAAGAAAGATTCACGGATTGTGAACTGATGGTTAGTAGGAACCCCGCAGACATCAGACAGCTCAGAGTAAGATTTATTCCTTTAAATATAGATCGCTCATTATTTTGGCAGTAAGACAACATGCTGACATGCTCTATATTCTGATTCTTCATAGTTTTGGCAATTGCTTATGGAGGTTTTATAGTCTATCAATTAAGTTTATTGAACTGCTTATTCTTTTCCCCCCGTTTCTCCTTTTGTTACAATTTGTCTTCTTTCTCTTCTTCTGTTCTGCCTTGCCACCTCCTACCCATCCTCACGTAAGCTATTTTTTCCAATTCCATTCTCCTCTTCATGCAGCACCAACAGTACTTCATTAATAAATGTTCCACTCTCTTATCCTCCTCTCCACCTTCCCTCCACAATATCAAATTATTATTAATCAGGCTCTCATGCTGTTCATTATTCACAAACAGATGTATGTCACAGCACTGAAAACAGACTATCTGTCTTACTTAAGACTACCTGTGTCCTAAATAAAAGAGAGATAAACGTGCCACATACTCAGAGTTTCAACAGGCAGGGGAAAAAATACCATTGCATGCACTAGTTGTTCTTTTTCCCCCATTCAGAAGCCTTATCTCAGTGATGACAGATAAGGACATGCAAAGAACAGAAGCACAGAGAAAAATCTCCTCCTCTTGAAATGTGCCATGCTTTCCCTTCATGCGTCTTCAAGCACAATTTATAAGTAAAAATTGTTATTGTCTACAATGAAAAGGTGGAAGGGGGAAAGCAAAGCAGATAAAATGATCCGGTTTGCACAGAAGAAGGAAATGAAAGCCACTTTGAGAACTTCTCCCAAGAGCAGTTTTCTGCTTTTTCTTTCATTTAGCCGTCTCTCAACGTTTCCATGTCCCTTGAGAAGCTTTTATAACCAAGAAGTAGGCGGAAACTTAACTCGGCTAGAAATGACATTACTATCAGAAAGGGACTTCTGTTACAGAAGCAACCGTCTTGCAAAGGGTGGAGTGATCTTGACGGTCTCGCGGATCCCAATGGCATTTTTTAATAACTAATTGAATGTTATTTGAAAATATTGGGGTTCACTCTGCTTGCTCTTGTTTTCCTTGAAAAGCCAGACCAGGAGCCTTCTGAAGTCAACTGACCGGATCTCTGGTGTCTTCACTGAGCTTTGGAACAGGCTCCTGTTTTCATATTGCTGTGGTCACCAAAGTTGGTAGAGTTTCAGTGTAGGAAACCTGTTCCTAGCTCAGCTAGACTATTTAAGGGCTATAATTACTCTGAGCCATTTAGCACACTCTTTTGAGGTCGTCTCTTACTAACACACTGGCAATGTAATTGCTGTTATAGGCCACGTCTACACGAGCAGCTGACTGAACGGCTGTGACTGTGCAGTCATTTAGTACTTGCTGAACCAAGTACTAAATGACGGCAGTAACTCGCGTTCCTGCCCAAAACTGTCCCCGCACGGGCTTTTTTCTGATGTTACCGCACCGCAGCATTTCATGTAGACACGTCCGTAATGTGGCAGCCAGTTATCTTGCAGCCTAGTGAAACAAGCTTTCATTTGCTCCAATATTGACTTAGAAAGGAAATAAAATACCAGTTCTGTTTGATTTAGACTGCAACTTTGGACGCAGTGAAAAAGTAACCAACTAAATCAGAGCGGACAGGTTAAAAGTAAAGTATTCCTAGTCCTTGGGTTAAAGTAAAGTAGCTCTAGTCCTTGATACCCTTGCTTTTGTAGAGGCAATGACTTGAGTGCTGGCCTAGGACACATGCAAGCTATTGCTGCTGGTTCAGCTCTTCTGTCCAGGAAATGAGAAGATGAAGTCAATGTCTTATCCACCCCCTGACTCCTCCAACCCATGTGGTCTGGGAAGAGACAGCGAAGTATGGGCCGTTCCCCGGCCTCTACTCCAGGAACCAAGGTCTGGTTAGTTCATGGAGTGATAAAAGGAATGCAGAACCTGACTTACAAGCTCTCTTTTTTTGGAGTGACACTAGAAAGACATTTCTGAAGAAATTAAATATCTGCTGGCAACTGAAGAGCGATACTCGGGGATTCAGGTTTGGCTTGATAGGTTTAACCTAATTTATTACTGATTAATGAAGATTGAGTTACAGTAACTAAGATGTATTCGCTTTTTTAAAGTGTATTTGTTTTAATTAAAGCAGCTGGGATAGAGGAGGCTTTTAATTACCATCAAATGACAGATGGGAACTGGAAAACTTTGCAGCAAAGCAAATTAGTATGTTATAATCCTAATTTTACTTCAGTTATTTCATTAACAGCTGTGTATCTGTAAAAATGGCATTTACCATAGCATGGCATGTGATCCTTGGTAAGGGAATCAACTGAACAATGTAAACTGAATTGAATGCCTTATTATCAAATGAATCTGCATTATCACCTGTCAGGCTGTGTTTAGTTAGAGCATAGGTGTAGTTTTCCCAGAGGTAAGTGGGGGGAGAATTTTTCTGTGCATCAGCTGGTCCATTATAACTGCCTGTGTGTATGCTCTTGTCCCGTGAGAAGCACAACGTACCTCTCTCTTATGGGGGAAGGTGGGCTAAATTACCCAGATTTAGCTTTTGTCTACTGCTGGGGAAGACAATGAACCAGTGGGTACATACATAGCCCATGAGGTATCAGGGTCCATGAATTACCTTACCGTAAAAGAGTTCCTTAAGAGTCCCATTTAAGGTGAGTTTTAATAAAGAAATGTTAACTGATTTAGAAAACAGTGGCCCTTGCTGACAGGGTCCAAGAGACAGAACACATTACTTAATAGCCATAGTCCACTGGGGGAAAAAACCAGGAACGTAGTCTAAAGATGGAAGTTTCCTTTGGGGGTGAAGTTTCAGCATATTGAAATGGTGTTGTGTTCTTGACCAGAAGAAAAGCCAAAATATCAGCCATTTTCACAAAAATGGAAAATCTTCTAATTTGATGTGTGAGAAGTATAAAACCTGAAAAAAACCACACTATGGAACTATTCCAATTTCCTTCTGATTTAAAAAAAAAATCAACATTTTCCCTTTTTAAGAATTTTAAATTGGTCATTTCGTAATATTGGGTTTGAACAGTCAGATTATATTTTGAATCTCCTGCTTTTAAAAAAGAAAAAAAAGAAGAAAAAATTAAAACAGTTTAAGTGAACATTTTCCCTGCAGAGAAAAATCGGATTTGAAAATCAATTAGTGCAAAAAATTGGACCAACTGTGCAAAATGCGGGTGAACGCTTCTTGAAATAACACCACCTTGGATGAAACGCTTTCCAACAAAATGTTACGGTTGCATCTCTGGAATAACTTCACAGAATTACTCTAACTTGATGTCGGTGGAACTAAAATCAGAATCTGGCTCGTGGATGTACCTTGGCACTCAATTATTGTTGATAAGAGCGTTGCCATCTAGATCACACAGCTTTAGAAAGACGTCTGCAATGAAATGATTAGGTTCAGGAGATGGATGGCCTGGCTGCCATCTGGGGCTGGTTCCTGTCCTTATTACACTGAACAGGAAAAAAAATCCCATTGACTTCATTGCCCTCTGGACTGTGCTGTTAATTGTGAGGGATGAAGAAAAGGATGGTCTTGCGATTTAAGCACAGGAATGCACGGTAAAAATCCATCTCCCACAACTGCCTCTGTGATCAAAGCCTAGTCACTTATTCTCAATTTTTATACATGACTACAAATTTCAGGTGCCTTAATATAGGGATCTAAGGACTTGTTTTCAATATTCATACCTAGCTGAGGGCAGTGAGGGGTGCAGGCATCGGAAATTGGATACCTTGAATGACATGGCCGTTTTGAGAATTCCTCTCAATCTTTCTCCACATCTGTCTCTTCATGTGAAAAATGAAAACTATGCCTGCCTCCAAGAGGACTAGTGAGGGTAATTCATTAATGCTTTGAAACGTGTTGATGGAAGAGGCAGATTCACATGGGACCACACATCATATAGTATAGTATAGAAATCAGTGATTTCTGTAGTGTGTTAATCATGCAATGTTCCCCTATTTAGCTATAAATTGTTGAATTTTTCACTCATGAGTTCTGAACTCTACTTGTCATTTTCCCTATTGGGCTATTTGATTAAATAAATTCACCTCTGTTTTCTGTTAATTAGTATGCTTCATAAATTATTAACATCATTAAACAAGGAAGCATTGCTTTCATTGTCATCTTCATAGCAATCTGTACTGATGAAGTGAATCTAGCAATGAATCGTGTGGATTTTATCTTTTAAGATATTAGTTATGAAAAGTTTTCCTGCTGATCAGTCTCTATTTTTCTTTCTGCTCATCAGTTTTCATTCTGGCTATTTCCCCCACCCTAAATTCACCCTATCATTATCAGATAGTTGCCTAATTGAAAAACCTGTCATCAGATGCTGCCAGTAAAGTCTTAGTATTTGATTTAAACTTTGTCCTCTTGGCAATGGCCTCTCTTCAAGCTTTTTCGATTAATGACAGCTAACAACCTTCTCATGAAAATCATAGGACCTGGCCTCATAATGGCCACCCACTGTCAAATGTTCTTCCTTTCAATTTTTCAAAGTTTTCTAGGAACTGTTCTCATACCTGAGGTTCCAGTTACTCATCTGTAGTTCCTTTTAAACTTTCCTATTGCACTAAATCATCTATCTCGATTAACTACTACCCCATGCTGCTTATCCATGTCGGCACTATCAGTACTGCCAGGCATTGGCCCTGAACAGATCAAAAGTGACTATACAGCTCTGGAAGTGAGTGGAAAAGAGGCAGAGCCTCAAGTTTGTTCTCATTTAATACCTTCTGGTAAAGGAAAGATCTGGGCCAGGACAGCTGCGTCCTGGAGATCAATGTGTAGCTGCGCAGATGAAGCCACCTGTAAGATTTTGACTTCTTTGACCATTGTGGTGGGGGTCCAAGAAAGCAGCCAGATCAGTTATGATTCAGTTGGAACAACAGATTTATTCTCTTTAATTTGGAGTAACAGTAGTTCAAGCAACTAGTCCATAGCTTAGTCAGGAAGGGCAGTCTGGTTAAGTTAAATTTTCAATACTTTTAGGTGTAGACAGAAGTGCAGCTCCCTGCTGTAACTGAAAATGCTTTGCAGGGAGCGTTCTGAATTGCAACAATCCCCCGAACCAAACAGAAATTCACCGTTGGTTCCCGGTGGGAGGGGCCTCTAGGTGTTGGCTTCAAGTCTGCAGCCAGTTTCCCCTAGTAACAGCCCCTCCTCTCTGCCACCCGGGCTGTTTTCAGAATGGGAGGTGGGAAAGGAGGCAGAGGCAGCTCATTCCAGGGGTTTCCCAACTGGAGGGTGGGATGGGTGAATTAGACACCCCCCCAAACCTTGGGGAGACACTAGACCTGCCCCACCCTCCAGCGGGGGCTGAAGAAAACCCAGAGCAAACTCCCTCTGCTCCCTTCCTCCCCCATTCTGAAAACGACTTGGAGATGGCAGGGAAGATGCTGTTTTGAAACATCTTCATCTGAACCCTTATTCAATGAGGGTTCAGATTTTCACCCAGTTGGCCCTTTCTGAACCAGTCCGCAGCCATGCACATCTGTTTGGTCACCGCTATAAACTGCTGTCTGTGGCCAGATCAGGCAAAAAACGTCACTTCTGTTTGCACCCTTTAATTCGAAGGGCAGCAAAACATTAGAACACGTTGCCTACAAAGGATGTAGACTCTCCATCGCTGATGGTCCTGAGATTCAGGTTAGACAAGTGTTTGTCTAGGATGGTTTGGACGGAGACATTTCTGTCTTCAGCAGAGGGCTGGACTGGACAACCTCTTGGAGTCCTTTTAATCAGTTTTCTACCCACAAAAAAGGATAAATCAGGAAATGGAGCAAGCCAGCACAGACCTTTTACCATCACTCCATACTGTAAGAATTGCACTTAACTGGGTATGAGCTTCATATCTCTATTTTAATCAACCTCAGCTAAGAAATCCTTTCATATTCTTTGGGGAATACATATGAACACTGAGAGATACTAACTAAGACATTATCCAAGCCACTTCTTTAGCAAAGGTGGTCTTAACTCCTTCTTAGTATTGATATAATTGTCCTTAGTTAGATATCTGAATATTTGCCCTACTTGCCTCTTTCCACTGCTAATTCACAAAGGCATTTCTCACTTTTTTAAAATGCCTCCTAGCTGCTTTAACCTGATTTCTTTTTTTCTCTGAAAGGTAAAAAATGTCTACCAGGCTCTTGTCAGGTTGAACAGAACTCTTGCCTATCACAGGAGGCAGAAAAAAGAAACTCAGTCGCATGAACCTTTGGATGCTCCTGGGATTTTTTCCACAAGGGATGACAACAATTAGACCTATGATTTGGTATCACAGTTTCTAGCTACTAAGCAATGCTTAAAAAGGAGATACTATATTTACTTGAATCTAAGTCGACCCTGAATTTAAGATGACCCCCTAATAAATTAGATACCATGTTCGGAAAATATAACAATCTGTTATAATTTTCCAAGTACAGAATCTAAGTATTGAAGGATTGTCTTGAATTTAACCCATTTCCCTCCTACTACATCAGGAAAAGCAGGGGCTGGGGTAGGGGTTAGGTGGCCCACTCGCCTTCTATCCCCCCACTTCTTCCCCCTGCAGCCTTCCTGGCCTCCTTGCCACTTGACTTCCCCCCACTCCCAGCTCTCCACAGCCTCCCCGCCGCAATCAGATGCTGCTCAGGCTTTGTTCCCTGCTTCACAGCACGTGGAAGTGCAGGCCCTACCAGACACGCAGCAGTGTCATTGCTACCGACTGCTCGGGCAGGCAGTGCAGGAGTGTTAGCACTGCTCATTATCCGGACAGGGGATGGAGTTTCCATGTGCTCCATGCCCAGGAGGGAATCTAGCCCGAGTTGGAGCTGAGCTGCACCTCGCCGTAAGAGGGGGAAAGGGAGTAAAGGGCAGAAGCTTCAGCGGGCAAGCCAGGGAGAGTGGTGGGGCAGGAGGCTGCTGTGGGTTTGTGTCTGGTCCCGACATGGGCTCAGGAGCAGGGTCGGAGCTGCAGTGGCTGCTGGCCTCCACCTTTATATGCAAATCTATGTCAGGGGTCTCTGTCCCCTATGTTGACTGGAGTGGGGGATGGGATCTTGTCTTAGTTTTGACTAAAGATGGCATTAATATAGTAAGAAAAGACATTTTATCAACTGCAAGGTTTTGTATCTAAATAATTTAAAAGGATGAGGGAAGACATACTATTAGTCTCCATGCGTCAAATGGGGGAGCAGAATAAGTCTAATTCCACGATGAAACTAGGCTCCCACAGCAGTTCCTGCCGACAGACTCTTAAGAGCTGTGCACGCCGGATTTTCTTCCAGTACGGTCTGTCAATCTGTGGGGTCGGTTTTTTTCTGCAGGATGTCAAACTCCTCCTTGGGTTATGTACATGCTTTTGGGTGCCTTCCATAGCTTGTCTTGCTAGGACTTCCACATCCCAGAAAAGATGAGGCGAGGATACCGCTCGAAAACCCCGGATGCATTTTCTTTCATGCTAAACTGTTGAAGTACTCACAGTAAACAATGGATGAGCTAAGTTTGATCTGAAATGTCAAAGTACTCAGAACCCCACGGCGTTCGCGCGGCCACAGCAGAGGCTTGTTTTGACAAAGGATTCCTGCTAGGTGAAATTTGCAGCGAGGCTTTGTGAAGAGTACAGTTAAAATCAGCACAATTCAACGTGCCGGTCAGCTCATAAGGCATTAAGAGGTTAGCAGAGGATGCTGAACTGATGCATATAGTCCTAGAAGTGTGCTTTTAAAATTAATTTGTTTAATCACCCAGAAATATCCTGAGTTTGTTTCAGCATGCACAGACTGTGTTTATATTAGAGCATCTGTTTGATAGGGAATCGGGTCTCTGCCTCGTAGATAAGCCCAGCCTAAACTCCTGTTGAGCAGCCTGGCTAGGCACCAGTAATTGAATCACCGCTCTATTTCAGCTCGAGCTGGGGGACCTTTTCATAACAGCGTGTGGATATTCGCTATGCTCCTCATGGCTCCCACAGCCTTTTGAAGGATGGGCATTCCCTACAGGAACATTTGCATGAGACAGCTCTTAGGCAGTTGTAGTTGCCTTTAGAGGGTTTCCTCAAAACTTCACCAAACTTACCGTACTGACTTATCGTCCATTTGAGTGCCCAGCCGTCAGAAAGTTCAGCATCTAAATGAGTCAAATGGCAAATGTCTCCCTGATAATAGATGTCATTCTTGGAAATCTGTCCCAAGACGTGTAATACAGATTGCTTGACAGAAAGGGAGAGCACAGATCTGGCTCAGAATAAACTAAACTGCCATAGGCATAATGAGTCAAATTAACCTCTGCCGAGGCTTCATGGAGTTTCACCAAAATTGGATTACCTTAGCTTGTCTTACATTAGCAGGACAGGTAGAGAAGCTGGGCTTCAGATCAAGTAGGCTGGCTTGTACACGGCCCCGATTCTGGGTAATCAAACCTTTATAGTTGGATGAACACGCTGTGATATAAAGAGAAAAATATTTTCAGGAGTGAATCCATTACTCCTCACTAGAGGGCATCATTACAAACTAATAACTTCAGGCATTTTCACAAAAGCACCTGAGGTATTAAAGAACATTAGGAAATAAGACCATGATCTTCATTCAGCCTTAAATGGGGAGTAGGAAATACTTCCTATAAAGTATTCCAAATTCCGAAGGGCATTAATAAGATCCTACATATCTTCCACACTTATTTCGAACTTAAAAACAAAGGGATGACAGCCTTTGCTGACTATATTTGCTGGCCATTAAGTAATATTTCTCTGAATAAAAATTGGCAGAGAGAGAATTACAAATCATATTAAGAGATGATCTACAAAGAAGGTATTAATGTATACCTGTCAGCTGGGTAAAATACCTGGAACTACCCAACTGCCTCAGGTTGCACAAAAGAGTGGGAATTGCTGACTTCTTAGAGTTAATTTTTAAACAAAACCGAGGTCTGCCTTTCGTATTGCTGCTATTTGCTCCCACAGGATCAGGACATGAGCAAATCAGAAGACTTGCATTTCTAATGACCAGTACTTAGGTATGCAATTGCTCAGATATGTACCTACGTATGTGCTAGTGCGTAAAGCTGGGCACAAACTGCACGCCCAAATCAAATACAGCTATTCTGAACGTGACCTGATTTAAGTCTTCCTGCAACTTGAGATGAGAGACGTATTTTTCAGGCTCTCCCTTTAAGGCCTGTTTTCCCTGCATCATGGTTTTAAATGAAATATTTAGGACTGGAATGTGCTCACTTAAGTGACACAATCCAGTGACTACAATGCATTTAGTATTTATAGGTATAAAAAGTCAGGTTCAGCCCAGTTCCGTTCTTAAGACACAGGTGGCATATTTAATGAGACATGCTATAAATTCGGAAACGAGGAACTTGACTAGCGTGTCCTGTTTTTGAAGTTTGAGTCAGGGAAACAACTTGAATGCAGACAGAGATGGCACAGACAACAAAGGCTGGGGGCATTACCTGTGGCAGAACGAATAGCAAAATGTGCTGAGATCATTTTGATATCTCTGATGCTGTGGATAACTTGAAAGAACTTGGTAGCATACTGCAACTTTGCTCTTTGCAGAAATAATTAAAACAGCTGATACCTTGAATTTGCTGCAGAAGCATGGCTCTGAGCAATGCAAGCATTGCAGATGTTGCTTTGCTCTCTGAATCCATCCTGTCTTCATTTCTTCTGCAGTGGATTGCAGAAATGCATCTTCACTGTTTCTACTCTGAAGCGCCTTACATGTTAGAGGGAACCCTCTGACCTTGATCAAATCAGAGTCATTTATTTTCTTTAGCTGTAGCTGGTTGGTTGTTATATGTAATAACCCATTGTAGTTCTGACTTCTGATTCTCTCCATTTAATATTTAAAAGAATATTGGTTGATCCTTTTCAAACAGATAGGAATATATTATTTATAGAAACGCATTCACTTGATACGGTTGAAGGACTAACGTCTTTTTCCACAAGTTGGTTCTAGAAACCTGTAGAAGACGTAGGATCATACCCTCTGCTGTACAAATCTAGGCAGAAGCCTGAACAGCTCGCGTCCTTTAGCTGATCTCTGGTTGTGACACTGGTTGGAGCTGAGACTCCAGATTTGACAAACAGCTGCTGAAAGATGGATAATGCATACATCTAT
>JAGPOW010003447.1:29354655-29368148 GCA_030014935.1 Caiman crocodilus | reverse complement strand
TTGTCCTTTTCATTCAAGGAACAGGTACAAGAAAGGTGTTGTGATGACGACTGAGATATCATCTTAGCAACATAGCCAGCCAAATTCAAATCTTACATGCATGCTCTTTTGCAAGCATAGGTAATATTTTGGGTTATTTTAATCAGACCCGTGAGCTCTGGAATACAGTGAATAATATGCACTTCAGTCATTCAGGAACTTAAAGGGGGGTGAAAGAGTTTGGTCAGAGTCTTGTTGCATGGTAACTTTAGGTGGCTTGTAGAGATCTTAACCCCTGGACTGGCTGCACATTAATACCTTCCAAGTGACTTAAAGTGCTCGTTATTTGCTTAATATGATGCCACTCGAAGGCAGGATTATCACTGATCTACCTAAGTTTGCTGCTGTTCCATTAGCTTGTGGCCACTCTCCACAGCTTTTCCACCCAGGGTGAAGTCTTCCAGCATCCCAGGAGGCAGTTGGCCTTTCTGAATCAAAGCGAGTGGGGAAGAAGGGGCAGAGTGGGCCCGGGCGCAGTGCCTCACCCACCCTGCCACGTCCGGAAAAGTGAGTAGCACAACTCCAGAGCACCTAGTGTAGTGGTGTTTCCTGCTGCCACTCAGATTGGCTCTGCTCCTACTGGGAACAGAGTGAGCTGGTCCAAACAGGGGGCACCTCCTTCCTGATACTGCTGGGACTGGTTCTGCTCCTGGTAGGAGCAGAGCAAGCTGGGCAGAGCAGAGCTAGTCCCAGTGGTGGGGGGAAGGCAGGGCTCTCCTATCCCTCGGACCAGCTAGCTTTGCTCCCGGCAGGAGCAGAGCCGGTCCAAGCGCCAGCGGGAGGCACTGTGGCTGCCAGGCCCTCCAGGGCTGCAACACTTGCGTTGCATGGTGGGAGCGGCGAGCCTGTCCTTCCCCAGCTCCTAGCCCTGCCCCTGCTCCCCAGCCCTCTAGAGGGAAGTCACGCCCGTGCATGGGAGGAACAGTCAGAGCCGGTTTTTTGCCTTAACGTGCGACTGCTTCACTAAGCCCAACAGCACTAAGCTGATTGAGCATGTGTGCGGCTTTCAGCGGAAGACGTAACAAGGCCCTAAGCTTGTCTTTATGCACGCATGGGGAAAGCTCTGCCATTGCAGAGAATGGTCAAGTTTCCGTATTTGCTGCTGGCCTACAACGGGGCAGCTGGGGCTCTAAACGGCTCAGAGCTAAGAGCGCCAGATTTCACACCAGCCAAATTTAGGACTGATTTGGAGTTTTCTACTAACTCATTCAGCTCCTCTCTATCGGGTCGGATTATGGCTCTTTTTGACATTCTTCTCACTCAAGAAAAGTTCATTACTTACGTGACTGGAAGAAGCCTCCAGCTATCACCATAGCAAATTTCTCTTAACTTCATACCTTTGCTTCAGGCAGCACTGAAAATGAACTATTTTTGTGTGCGTGCGTGGCTTCAATTTTGCATTCAAGGAAGGCTCAATCCCAGACTTCTTTCTTACTTGCAGAAGGAATGGCTCTGACACCAAAATATGATGTGCAGAGAGAACGACGGAGAAATTGCTGCTTCACTCTTTCTAGTTACAAGGGTGTCAAAACTTGGCGCCACTGAGAGTGATGTTGGCGCCCTGCCCAGAGCTTAGGGCCCGTGCCTAATTTGGATAAAATGGAGCAGATTGCAGTTGCTCTGCTCTTGAATACAGAAACACAGTCTGTGCAGAGTACAGGTCCCAGCACGTAGTTCTCCGTCTTGATCCAAACAATCTTAATGTGCCACCAGTGTGACTTCTCCCAAATTAATTCATTCCTCTCACAGGAGAGCTGGTTTTGAGGAAGCTGTGAAATTTTTAATGAAGAAGGAATGGAATCAGTGCATAGCTATGAATGTTAAAAATATATGTATATAAATATGATATAAACAGGCCAGGGTGCAGCCAGAAAACTCTGAGCAACTTAAAGTACTCGACAGGCTATGTTTTCAAGGAGAATTCTGCCTTGGTGATGGACAAGTAGAGATTGCATTTAGATGGGAAACTCACCTTAGATTTCATTGCTTCTCCAAAGTCATTTGAGCTTGGCGCTCTCGATTTTTTCTGGAAAACCCCTGAAGACAGGCTGTCTCATGAGCTTTCTACTAATTTTTTGTCTTCTAAGAAGCGTGGGAATGCTAAGAGAATTGGCTTTTGGGGTTTTTTTTTGCTGTTCCTGTTTGTGATTTCAACCAGAATGCAGCTCGAGACCAGCTGCAAAAATGCCAAATCAGTAAAATCAGCTAGCTTTTTTTCAAAATTCAAAGGCTCAGCTCATGTGGATTTATTTGTGTTGGGGTCCTATACATGCTTTTAAATTGGAATTCATTCACCTGTACTAAGGTATGTGCTTCAAGTGCTGGGTTTTCAGAAATGTTCAATATTGGTTTCATTCTGCAGCCTCTCCAAGTCAGTGGTAAAACTCCCAAGGGAACTAATGAGAATAGCATGACACCACAATGCAGAATTTGAAAATCTGACTCTGTTTTATGTCGACTGTATTCTTGATTGAAGTAGCAAATCTTCATCGTAAGGGTCTCCCCATCCACTGTGCCCAAGGCAGTAAGACCTGATGTTAACCAAGGAATCTTCCCAATATTGCCTGCAAGATGACCTGATCCTTAACTGGCATGAATCCTCCATATAGATAGTCAAGTTTTTTACCATTTATAGGTCTATCATCTCATTATTTCCTATCTAGCAAACAGGTTTTTTTCCCATGCTGTAGGCAAAAATCTGCAACTCCAATGTCTTTCAAGTGAAGCTGTAGTTGTTCAGCACTTTAAAACAATGCCCTCCACCATCAACCTGCTCAGAAATAAATACTAACTATGTTGCCAGGTCAGAAAAAGAATCGCACGATGCCTGATCTGTTGACCTCTGCTTTGATGAGAACTGGGAGGATACCTGCTTGAATAGTTTATTTGACAGGTAGAGCAAAATTGTTGAATAAACTCTGAGTATTGTTTTTCAGTTCTCTGAGGCCATGCTCCTTCCCACACATCCCATGGCCTGGCATTTATAGCACCTGTACTGCATAATAGTTTACTTGAAGGACTTTAGCTCAAATTTAGAAGAGAAATTACTTCATTGCTGCATGAAGTCGAGGAATTCTCAGTCTTATGGCGTTCAGGTGTCATGGCTCAAACAGGAAAAACATTCAGGTCAATGAGCAATAGCCATGAGTGGGTCAGACGTAGCTGTGTTTCGATGAAAGGATCTATATGGATGGCATAAATTGGTGTGGGTCCATTGCTTTTATACCAGCTGCACATTTATTCCTGTGTTTCTCAAGAGCCAATTCCAGGGACTTAGTTATGGAAGGTTTCCTCTGCAGAGGATCTAAGGGTTTCATGCCTTCTCTTCAGCTCCAGGAAGAAATGCTTGAGCAAGTCATAATGGGCTCTCTCAAGGTACCGCTGGGAGGGCACTGCTTGGATATATCAGTCTGTCTTGTATGAAACTTATTCCAAGAGAAATGTCAGAAGGCTTAATGACAGAAAAGTGATCACAGTTCTTCCCTGTTTAATTGCTATCACAGCATAGATAATAACATGTTTATTAGGTTTAAACCAGAAGATGGTATTTAGAGTAGTCTATGAAATCATCGAGTTTTGCAATTTTTTCTTCATTGTCTTTGCAAGGTGAATAGAATCCTTTTCTCCCCCCGCCCCGTTCACCAGGAACAGGTATGGGGAATGATGGGAAGCATTTGGGGGATAAATTTATATAAAAAGCATGACAAAAGTGGTTTTAATCTGAGTCTGGCAGGTATTAAGTATATGTTGTCAATAAGTGAGGAAAAAAGTATATAGGATGAAACAAAGTAAAGCCAAATTAGGCGCTAGATTGATATCAAGTTGCCATGAAATGCCATTGATTTTAGGGCTGTCTTCATAAAAATAACTCAAAAAACAAGTGGCATATGGATCAGGATTACATTAGTGGGAGATTTTAGCTCAAGGGTAATTTTTCATGAGTTCAACACTTCTATGTAACAAGAAAGAGTCACCTTTGAATGGTGACTCAGCTATCATATTAAAGAACAGATTTGTAGTGATAAGAGATGAAAGCTTTTACAGCCAATCCAGACTTAAATGATTTAAATGAATTGAATGTGGGAAAAAAAATATGATCTGAAAAGAAAATCAAGAAGTCAAGGGAAAGAATGTGGAGGAACAATTCAGACGTTGACATTATCTGACTCTTGTAAGGCAATAAAACCTCGTGAATAATAGATAAAAGTCACTGAACATCCTTCAGCTTGCTTACCTGCTCACATTTCTCACAAGGGGTGAATGCACGCAATGTTCATCTCTGATGGGAAGTGATGCTATGTTTCCTCCATTAAAATGCCTTAATGGACGTACCTCTAATTGAACGGATTGGTGTTACATCGTTTCTTTTCTAATTTTCCTTTGCAAAATAAGCCGGATCCTCAGCCGGGGACATCAACAGAGTTCTGTTTCAGTTGCTTGAGTTTTGTCAACTCAAACTTTACAAGGATCTGACTTGCATTTGTTTTGGTAATGATTTTATTCTGTTCTAATATAGGCAGTGCCATCTATTAAGGTCATATTGCACTTCTAATTATAACTCTGTTTTTTCAGTTACTTATAACGTTTCAGAGAAGTGGTTACTCACAAGTTAAGCAGAACGTAGGGCAAGGTGGTATCTCAGAGGATGAAGTTACACGTTACGCGTAGACCATCCTAAATCCGTGGCATGTTGAGAGGTCTCAAAGTTAGAATGCGCTGTGAACAGTCGCACGTTCAGGGTTAATACTATTTCTTGTCTGCACGGCTCTGACTTACCATTAGAGCTGGTGGGCAAGGGTGGGACTAGGTGCCAGGACAGCTGGCCACTATCTCTGCCCTGGGTAGGGTGGGGGGCTGGAAGCAGTGCATCCTGGGATGCTGGAGGATTTCATATTGCTTGTTTTATCTCTACAGAGCAGACTGAAGTTACCCTAACATATGCTAGGTAGTGTGGCCCAGAGTTATCCTTTGTCTGAAGTAGCGTAACTTTTGAGAGGGTACTTAGTGTGTGTTAACGAAATTTAACACAGCGGTTCCCAACCTTCGGTTGTGACCCAAATGAGGGTCCTGGGGGCAATGCCAGTGTTGCCACACACAAAGGACGAGCTACACCGTGTGCCAGGAGTCCACCACCCCTGCCCTTGAGCCACTGCTGCCGCTGCACTCCAGTCCCAGTAGAGTCATTGGGAACCATTGGGTTAACGTGCGGATGCTTGTGTTTCAAGCGGCCTTAGTATGGTCTCAGTGAAATGTGTAAGCTTCACGCTCATGGACTAACTGGTTCAGAAAGGCATGGGCATGGATAGGCAACCACCTACTTAGTCAGCTTCTTTGCCAGACATTAGCCATTTAGATTGAAATTTTCCAACCTTGACGTTTACCTCAGGTCAAACCTCTTTTGTTCAGTTCCTTCCAAGGACAAGGACAGGGAAAAATATGTTTTTCTTAAATAATACCAACAATAACAGCTCTGGCAAGCTTTCCTTTGAGCAAATTTAGAAACCCTGTGTTTTAGAATAGGGACTTGAACCTAGGCAGGTGATCAGGGATGTATCCTTTCATGTCCCCACGAAAATACATGGTAATTTGGCTAGGCTGCAAGACACTGGACAGTTACATTGTCCGTATCCTCATCAGAAACACTTATTATTGCAACTAAAATCTCCCAAGATTCCCTTTTTGCTGGACACGCTCAAGCCTTTCACAGCTCCTACTAATGCAGGCAGGTCATCCCTACGAAGCAAATGAGTCCAAGTTATTCCTTCTCAGTTTCCTGCCTTGTAAAATGGCCTATTCCTATGTCTTTTCTTCCTTGGATTTTTGGGAGGATAAATTAATGTTTATAAAGCATTTGGATAATATAATGATTAGCGACACAGAGAAGCCTCTGAGGAATGAATAATTCTGTCTTGAATGGAGGCTTTGAATAGTGTGCAGTAAATATGGCCCAGAGCCACGCGTGGAACAATGAGGAGAAAAAAAAGCGTAGCTGCTCATTATGTCAGCCGTTTAACCTATGCACTGGATGAAGCGGGGACGCCGGAGGAAAGGATGTGACATGTAATTTGCATTGTAATGCATATGCACGAGGAAGGGGCAAATAAAGGTGGCACCTTGATTTTCTTTAAATGCAATCACACACGAAATAATTCCTTTAATTTTACACTGTGCTCTTCATTGTAATATCTGGGACCTTTGAAGTGTACATTAAGCAATGTGGTTAACATCCGTCACTGGTGGGCTAAACAGTGATGATCTAAGCGTGCTACATCTCCTGGTGGAGAGCAAATTCAGTTGTTATGCCCATTCCTCAGCTTCTTCCTTGCCAGTGAAGATAACAAGAAAGTCAAGCCCTAAAGTGATCCCGGTTCTTGCGCTGCAGGTGCCTGTCCACTAAGGTCCAGATCCAGACTACAGAGTGCGCGTCTTAGTGAAATTACACCATATAGCACGCGGTCAAGAGAACCAATCATCTTCTATTATTCAGTTAAAGCTTTAAGTGAGGAAACGCAGGACATTTTCCTTGCAATGAACGTGTTTAGAATTGTTAATAACGTGTCTCTCAAATGTCTCCATGTTACTGGATTACATATCTGTATATCTATAGATATATAGATATAGATATGTACTGTGACCACATTTGACCTCACCATAAAATAAAAATGGAATAAATATATGATTTCATGCTGAGGTCAGGTTTGGCTTTTGATGTGCATGGCTTGTCCTGACTTCAGCACAAGTTCCCTAGGATGGAGCGGTGCGGTGTGGTTAGTAAAAGGACTCTTGGGAATACGTACTTTAGATATGAATGTTATGACTGCTTAAAAATGGAGGCAGGGAGTTTCAGAGGATCCTAAAAAGAATTTAAAAAAAGGCGTGCAATTTTTCAAGTGATGCCTGTATCTATTGGCATTTATTTTTATAACTGGCCTTTCAGGGAGGTAGTTTTTAAACACTCTTCCCCCTTCTCCATCTTTTTCAGGAGGAAGCTATTCCCAGAAATGCTGATTCACTTTGGCAATGGAATAGGAAGCTTGGAAAGATTTATATGAGAATTTCCAGGTAGAAGAGCCTGACAAATGAGGTAAGGTCAGAGCGGCTTGTCAAAATATACATCTTTCTACCTAGAACCTGCATTTGTGCTACACACTTCATTTTCCTACTTAATTAGATTGATTACATGGGGAAGAATACAGAAGAGAAATGAAATATTTCTGGCGCCCTTCTAATTATTGACTATAAATTTGTTGCTGTGGATGATAGCTTGCATTTATTGGGATCAGTTTTGCTTCTCTCAATCACACCAGTGTCCTTGGGTTTTTTCCAAATGAAACGTGCTAGGCTGGGCAAAATTTGCCTTGGAAAATTTCCAGGCACATTTCCCGCCTTACATACTTGTGTGCACACATACATTCTTGAAGAGCTGGCGGTTCTCCTTTGGCTATAATATTTGTTGATTGCTTCCAGCAGATCACACGACAATATGTCATCCTTGAGATCATCCCATTATTTTGTACAGGAAGCTAGTTTTGACCATTTTAAGGGTTTCAGAATTGCAGAGTTGCTTTTCTTTCTTCTTCCAAAGCCCATAAAGTTGTCCAAAACCAGATTAATATTCTAGACGGTGACATGTAAGAGTTAGAACAGCTAAAAAATTAATTTTCTAAACCAGCTCTGCTTTTTTTTTTTTTTTATAGGAAATATAAACAAAATACATTGCACGGTGTCTTGTGAAGGTTTTTATTGGCGCTCCTTTGGGATGACTGCACTGCTCATAGCAACCTAGTACTTGCTAAAAATCGGCTGTTAACAAATGCCGTTTTAATACCATGTTTTAATACCGTCACTTGATTTCACCTTTCCTTACAATAAAATTCTTTACCTCCCTGCATTTGGTATTTGATTTATGCTGTTTGACCTTACATTGCACTAAACTGTAACCTAATCCCAGAATGGGGAGAAGAGTCTAATCCCAGTATGGCAGTGCTCTTAAACATATGCTTCACTTTAAGCATCTGAATTCTCTTTGATTTCCCTGGGATTTGTGCTTCACTATAGTACTGGCTCATGGCCAGGGGTCTTGGCACTTTGAAGTCTCGAGCCCTATCTCCATGGATATGTCCAGCATGAACCTTCAATTCAGGGATACCGACTTTCACTTTAAAAGCAGCCGCTGAATGCAACAGATTCAGAATTTTTAAAGCTGCTTTCAACAATTTTCAGATGTTCCACTGCAATTTTGCTGAGAAGAAATGTGTTTTGTTACAGCAGAGGGAAAGGGCATGTGAATTTACTCAAGCATAGCTTCAAAAAGTGCAAATGTCAAAAAAGAAGTAGAAAGAGGTAAATTTTAAGACCAGCTCAAAGAAACCAGGCCATGGTAACGGTGCACAGGCAAACGTACTCTGCAAACACTATTAACTTCTGGAGTGATATCTCTCGGTATTTGATAGTGATACTCTTGTGTCTTGCTCCGACTCTTTCATACCCATTGAAAATGAAAACTGGAGAACAGAATTTGCTTACAAACGTTTCTATTAGTTTTCTGTATGTTAATAGAGTTCACAGCTCTCCGATCTAATCTGTTTCTATTTGGAAGCTGGGTACAATCATATACAGCAAAGGATGCGACACAAGCTACTGTACTGACAGGCATTAGAAATGGCTTTTTTCAAAACTCTGTTCAACTGTGGCTATAAAGTAGTCATTTTGAGTCCCTGTATTGTGAAATCTTAACTGTATTATTGTTGAAATCACATTTGCTAATCTCTGGCTAAGTGTTTTGGCTCTGACAAAGGGTAGTGTGTGGCTAATTACCAGAGTGTGTATATTTCACTGCAAAAATAATAAGCAGTGTATAATTTTCCATTTAAGCAGAAATCTTGTATTCCTTAAAATCTATAATTTCAGCTTCTTTTCAAATGAGTTGAATGGGTAGTTGTTGGTGTGCACTTGTCTTAAAAGCAGAGATCTTGCTTTAGTCATTAAAATTTGAAGTGCTTTTTGAACAGTAGGTGGACAAATCTAACACAAAATGTTATAAAGATAGTAATTTACTCTCCCAATAAGCAGCACAAGCTGAATTACTTATTATAAGCACTGTAGTTACTACCAGCCAGTAGGATTATTAGCAAAGCTCCATTCAAGAGACTGTCAATGAGTAGCATGACAGGCTGATGGCTGGACTATTGAAACGGTTTTGGTCTATTAACACACTGATTCACAACGTGCATTAGTTGTTGGGTCCCCCCCTGCCCATTTGTCATCCTGGCCCAGAAGAAAACAGCTTCTTTCTTTGATACCCCTTCATGGATGTCTAGTCATCACCAAGTTCAACATGGCTAAAGCAAAAATCTTGATCCTCTTCCCATGCCATCCTTGCTAACTCCTTTCTCAGTCTCATACTGGGTCCCATTTTTGATGCTGGTACCATCTTTAACTCTGACCTAGGCCTTCATATCCAGAGTACAGCTAAATCTTGCAGACTGTTTCTGTATAATCTCTCCAGGATGTCTCCTTTCAGATCTTTCCATGTGGCTAAAACTCCTGTCCAGACTCTTATTCTCTCAGATCTTGATGCTGAAATATCCTTTTTTTTTTTGCCCTTAAAAAAATCAGTCTTACTTCAGCTCTATCTGTCTAGAAGTGTAGTGGAGATTCACTTCCCTAGCCATGTCTCTTCCTCTGTCAACCTCTCTCTGCATCTCTGTGGTGTGCTGTTTTCTGTTGTAAGCTGCTTTTCCCTTTCGGTGCTCTTCACAGCCTATCCCTATCTTACTTGTATCCTATTCAGCATCAAGAGGTTAACTTCCACCCCTGATTTGCTTTTTTATGCCCATCTCAATTGCTGACTTGTTGAATGGGCAAACAAGTCCCTTAGTGCCATCCTTGTGCTCCATTGGGAGCGCTGCGGAAACATCAACGAAGCAACCTTATGCTCCTTGAAATCCCTCATTCAAAACTCTGTGATGCCTACAAAAAATTTAAAAAACTTAAGACCCCTGATGTGTTATGACAGATGGCCATTACTCTCTTATGGTTTCCTTGTGCTCCCAGGTCTGCCTGTAGCTGCCTGTTCCTTGCTTTATACTTCACCCCTGCTCCAAGGACCTTACACACGACTTATTCTGTGTATTTGTGGCGCCTGGAACATGATTCTTAAAGTGCTGCAATAATACTAATAATAACGGACTTCAAAATGCTGTCTCTTACTTGAGTGCCTGGGGCCAAAGCTACATCAAATGAGTCAGTGCAAGATGACAGACAGCTTGCTTGTTAAGGATTCGACTGTTACAATTTGTCCTAAACGTGCCCTTTGTGATACTGCACATAGCTTACCCATGGTAGTATTAGAACTTATATTGACAGATGTTTTATGTGCCATAAACTCATCTTGGTTTCAATATAACAGCCTGGTTTAGCATCCACATCAATCACTAGGCAATCACACCATACTTAGGCTCTCTTGGGGATACGCATTCAAGGGTAGACTTTGACCCCTGCAGCTGCACTTTGGCAGCCCAGTTTATTCCATGTTGCAACGCATGCCAGTGCATTGCATTTCTGTTTAAATTATTATTGACCATCACAATGCTGTCCCAACTAGGCAGTTGGTCCAATAAAAGATCTTACCCAAAGAAACCCTGGCCTCTCACCTCGTTCTTGAACCATCTTGGCGAGAACATCACACTAACACTATTCTCCATTGAAACTAATAGAGTGTCATGCTGAACTTCAATTGACTCATTATGTGTTGATTTGGCCTTAAAAGCCTGAACACTTCAGAGCTGCTTGGTTTGATGCTTGATGCCTGTTTTATTGCACATACAGTGGTCCTGCTCAACTTTCAAATGACTGAACTTTGCTTTGTTGCTCAGTAGGCCAAAAATAATGTGTGAATGTGTTATTTTTTTTATCATAAACACCTAGTTAAGACCTTTGGTTTTCCAATATAAAACTAGTATTTTAGAACAAGAGTGAAAACGAATGCGGAGAGAAGTAAGGGCTGAGCAACCATATGAAAAACTAGATCAATGAACGACTGCAGAATCACAGTCAGTTTTAACCCACGCTTCACAGTAGAGTGAAAACCCATTTTACCTTCTGTCTCATGGTATTATTAAGGCGTCAGAGGCAGAGAAAACTTGCATGTGCCCTACTCTGCACAAATGAAAGCTGAAATAGGTTACTCTATTTCAAAACTTGAGGAAAAGACTATTTTTCTTCTCTAACGTGAAAATGTGATGTAGTTTATCAAACTGGTTATCAACAACCTGAGCTAAATTGAAGTATTTCGTGGAAGATAATTTACAGAAAGGAAGCATAGGCATTTGAGACCACTATCATTCAATCTCCTATCACTGGGGAGAAAAACCTATTCAGATTGCAAATATGATAGCTCTGGACAAATGAGTGTGCCATTCAAATATAAGACATGCGGGGTATATATTCAGCACTGTGTGATCGGGCAGATGGTCCAACAACAGTTTAAAAATAACCTGTTTGTATTGTCTCTTCTGTGTTTTGTTAAAGATTTAGTGATAGTCACAGCGTAGTTATCGGCACAGCATTTCTGGTATTGTTAGATTCAAAGTTCACTGATCCCAGAGAGATTTAAGCACGAAATCCAATTCAATATAAAACTCGGCACTCTCACAGCCAGCAGGAGAGAGGCGCTTTGGTACTGGAGCTTCCTCTTACCCTCTCCCATCGAAAAAGTTTATTTTCCACCTCACTATCCCGTCAGGTTTTTACATACAGAAGAATTCACATCACCTGATTTCTTTCTGATTCTTTGGAGCAGAACGGGGATTAAAGGGCATTGAAAAGTAACTTCCATGATCTCTTCTTAAAAATCAGTAGAGTAAGTCCTGTAGCCTTGCAGCCACTCCCACTCAAAACTCATGGGTCTTGCTTCGAGGCCTTTTGTCGACAGCCCAGGGTCAAGAAGGGTTGCAGATTAGTTTGCTGAGCCCCTCAGAAGTCCTACTAGAAAGGTCTTCCTTCCTAACCTCTCCTTTAACTTTTGCAGTTGCTTGGAGTCAAGGCCTGCTTTCCCCGTGTAGTTGACCAATCTAATGGAGTTCAGAGGAAAGGAACACAGGAGGCAGGAGGAATAACATTATCTTTAAGAGCCATGCAGTGGTCCTTGAGTGCAGTGGTGCAGGGTCTAGCCATGAGTGAACGACCGGTGAATAGCTCAGCTAAGTCACAGTTAGGTTCAGGCTAGGAAAAGATCCTGGGCAATAATATGTACTTACTTATGGAAGGATGTGCTAGATTTACATTAGCTTACCCCTCAGAAGATGTGAGACACGTTTCACCTGGCATGTTTTAAAGCTGCACCGAATGACATAGCAGCAACTCTACAATATTGGCTGATCCTATGTTGCCGGAGCGAGAGATGCCGTCTCTCACAGTCTGAAGGATTTGCTGGCAGGGCTGTTTAAGCGCCAGTACCTTAATGCAGCATTTCACATCCTGAATTTGTATCTGATTTGAGGCTGAAACCACGTGTTACTGATTTTGTGGCTGTCGATTGTGGGATACATTTTTCAGAAGGAGTCAAGTATGGGCTCCCTGTCAGCGCGTTTAACTTGCTACTGTTCCACCCCAGCCCCTATTGATTGGCAACAAATCAGAATATTTATCCATCTGATAGCACAGTTCTGCCCCAATCCGGCCAGAGCCAGAGCCCTGGCTGCTCAGATTGACTAGTCACTCGCTAGTCAACTGCAGGTGCAATAAAGCTGATGTGAATTTTATAGATGCAAACTGTATCTGCAGAAGGAACACACGTTCTTGAAAATTTCCTGTTACATGTCCTTGGTAGAAAAGAATTTCATTTTCTGTGATCCCTTTTCTGGGGACCTAGCTTGTATTTATTACAAAATGAATAAGTCTGATGAAGAAGGCTCTAGCAGATTCTCTTTCGAGTTAAGCCTGCCAGTACTGAAATGTCTACTAGGCCCAACTCAGCCTGACTTCGTCACGCTGCATACAGACTGGATTTTCCATTTGAAGTGCAATTCCATTAGTTTTTTTCTCACCCCCCCCCCCATTTCTGAATTGAAATGAAAATAAAAGTCTAAAAGTACAAAACCCCACTCAAAATGCCATTAGTTTAATGGAAACCTCTTTTTCCAATTTTTATTCATTTTTTTTTCTGATAAAATACATTTCTGAACTTCTAGTTCAGAAATGAAAGATGGATTCATGTCATTTAAAAATGCCAAACCAGACTCTTTAGTCTTTTTTTTCCCAATATTTCTCTTAATTTAAAGCTTGACTTTTGATTGTTTCCCATTTCTCAGATCAAAATTGTGCCCTTACTTGTTAAGCTGGGCATTGGGAGTAGTGCCATCGCATTGCCACCTGAATTAGCACACCAGAAGCAGCTGTTTGTCACAGTTCAATGTAGCAGTTCAATGAGTATTACTCTACTCCCATTTACT
>JAGPOW010003447.1:29305808-29351472 GCA_030014935.1 Caiman crocodilus | reverse complement strand
CCTTTAAATGTGCAGTCTCTTTGAACTGGCAATGATTTGGAAGAAATCCTGAGTATTAGTCACTGCTTCCTGATTAAATGTCTTTTGAAATCTGTAGGATTTGACTTTGGCCATTCAATTGTCCCCAAAAGTGCAACATATACAAGGTGAAATCTAGCAGCTGATTATGACAACTGAATTACACCTGTTTTAGGGGATCATGGAGGAGTGGTGGGCTGTGCTGTGCTCCATTTTGAGCAGGCCCTAGAGCAGTCCAGAAGCAGTATTATGAACCTGCTTCTATTCCTCCCTTCCCCTACCTTTGATTGTTAAGACCACAGGCATGGGCAGGAAGTCATGGGGCAACTAGAGCATGAACCTGTATGGAAATTCATATTTTTACTTATAGGACTCTTATCCCTAATGTAAGAGTGCTGTGTGGAACCAATAGTACCTCCATCTATCGCTGGTATTTTTTAAGCAGTGCTGGCAATCAATCCAGCTGGAAAGTATGAGAGTCCTTGAGATGGAATTTCAATATTCAAAAGTGAGCCGGGTCAGGGGGAAGATTGCTTGTTGTGCCTCTAACTGTTTCATTGTGTTTTTCACAGTCATTTTCAGCATGTTTGCAGCGCTGAAATCTATTCAATTGTTTGATATGGGGTAGGATTTGGTTCATTAAAAAGTTTAACTTAGGCACAGAGCTGCAGATGCAATAAAAAAAAAAATCAATTTTCTAAAGTCGTGTGTGGGATTCCACATGCTGAAAGCCTAGACACAAGGCTCATTGAACTATATTTTAATGCAGATTAAAGATGCAGAATAATTACCATGTGTCACATTTTCTCCTCTGTTGCTTCTCCTGATCTAGAAGGGAAATAAGGGCAGCATGCTACTCTGAGGCATCTGTCTTTTTCCTTCAGACTCCAGAAGAGTTGCTTTGCGGGCAAAGATTTCAGACTCCAGGACGGAGTGGACAAGGGCTAGCAGCCCAGAGAGATCTTCCAGAAATGCACTTGCATGGTTCACACCTGGGGCATTAGGAGTGGACCTCTGTTTAGATGCCACTTGATCTTCACTGGTGAGAAGAAGATAGAGCAACTGTGCTTGGTCACTGAACACCCTGTGGGGAAATCCTGATGGCATGGTGTCAGAGGGAGCTTTGCAAACTAAAATGGTAATAACACCTGGTTCCTGCAGGTATAAAATACCTGAAGAACTCAGGAGCTGGGGAGTAGGCCCTGATGAACAGCTGGCCTAAAGTGACAGTGTTGTTTAATTTTTGTCCTCTCCTCCAAAGTTGCAGTTTCTAGTCACTGGAGATGGGAAGGAAATGTTTTTTCCATCAGGTGAACATCTTCAGGTTTAAAAAAAAATGTCCTGTGCTGCTGTGGAGAATGAAAAGACTGTGAACAAACATTGTCATGCATGCAAGAGAGAGAGAGACCTACCTACCTAGAATAGAAAGGCATCCTTCTGTGATATGGGAGGCTCCTCATCCAAATTTTGCAGAGCATGAACTCAAGTCAGGGCTTCCTGTATCCTAGATGTGAGCCTTAGCTCCTGAGATATTGCTTTTTCTAGGTCACACATATTCACTTTGATTTTGAACATAAATTACATCCTGGATAGGAACTTCCCATTGAGACTGTTGCTGATCTTCATGTAATTCTCTTAAAAATGCAATTCCCAGGAAATAAGGATTTTCTAATGTAAAATCATGTTGTTGGAAAATGCAGGCTAGCCAGCCAAATGCACGTGATCTGAACCAAGATTATTGTGTGCTAATCAGACATGTTTGTCATGTGCATGGAAGTCTACAGGCAGAATGTAAAATTGTGATTTTTTTTTTTTAATTGTGCGTGTGCGTGTGCGTGTGTGTGTCCATCCCAGTAATCCTCGGAGGAGGGGAAAACAGGATTGCAGTCGTTCTCCTTAAACTCCCCAGAAATGGGATTAGCCCAAGATTCTTCCTATCTTTGTGATGGCTTTTTGGTTCCACCTTGTATTCTGCAGCAGTTTTTGTCTTTCAGCCAGTGTCTAGTCCATGTGATAGTATTCACATCTTAACCAAAATGAATAAAACTTCCAAATGAGACTTCATGCCATGTTGTATCAAAATTCAACATCTGTTGGGCAATAAAAAGCGATACACGGGGAACATCATTGAAGTTCTTGCCTTCGTGCCAGCACATCGTGTTAAGTACTTCAGCCCATCTCGGGCAATTTGTTATGTTGCTACAACATAATGGAGTGGCTGCTTGTGTCCTGCACATCATATAGGAAAACTGATTAGGGTCTCTCAAAGAAAAGAGATGGCTTGGTGGGAATTGGCAGAAAAACTAAAAGAACTACATTAATCTATGAAAAATCAATTATCTTAAATTTTCTGACTCTGGCTTTACAAAGAACTTGCTGACTTTCAGCCTGCAAGGCCAAATTATTTCAGCAGAGCTGCTGTAGGGATCTGCCGAAGGGATCTCCTGTATAGATGTGGAATCTGGGAGAGGCAAGAGTAGATCCCATGGTGGGATCAGGGCCATAGAAAAGAGCATTGAGATGCCCTCAAGCTATCTTTATCTGGGCACAGAAGTTAGGTATAAGAAGCCATATAAATCAAATTATGCACTGGTAAGCATAAAAAGCAAAGTGAAGGAAAGCAATGGGGGTCGGGGGGTGCACAGGACAGTGGATACCTGTAACAAAACTTAGAAAGCCCCGCTCCGTTGTTCAGCATTGCTAATTTGTTTTAAGGTGCTTCGTAAGTCTGTCAGCTAAACTTAACATGCAGGTCACCTTTCCAGACAAAGAGAGGAATTTTCCATTGTCAGAGCGCTGGGAGAGCAGATGGCTGAAACTCAGGGGAAAGGCTGCTACTCGTGCATGCGGCAAAGGGAAGGAGGAGAGTGCAGAAAGGTCTCCAGAGCAAAAACAACTTTGGGGATGGTGAGCTGTGCTCGGTTTCTGCTTGGCCAGTGCTTAATAAATAGGCTGGGCAGCCTTGGAAAAGGTTCAGTAGTGCTTTTAAGATGCAGAGAGACATTTTCGGCTTAGTGCTAATTGTATACTACCGGTCACCCTGGAAAATGTCATCATTAGTGGCACTAAGTCAGAATTTTAGGTGGGCCATAGTCATTTGCTCTAGCTTTACGCAGGTTCGTTAATGAAGGACATTTGTGAAAGTCCTCCCTATGGCTGCGAGGCTAGTCAATTAAGTCCTCCTCACAGTGGTGCATAAACTGAGCTTGATGGAGGTAACTGTAACATTACTCTGATTTAATATATTCGTTTTCTGGAGTAGAATAGTAACTTAGTAGCAGAGCTGTCATTAAACAGAGCTAATTTTGTAGCATATGCGCTAGAGGTGGGTGAATAATGGCTTATTTTTGGCCTGGGGCCTTAAAAAGAAAAAAAAGGGGGGCGGGGGGAAGGGAATCAGCTTGTGGCCAAATAAAGTGTTTTTGGCAAAGAAAGAGACTGAAATATTTTCTTCTGGGTCAACCCAAGACATCTCGTTCGACCTGAAGCAAAGCATTTTGTCTCTGTTTGAGCTTGTTTAGTGCTTTTGTTTTGCCTTCTAAAACTTGCCTTTTAAAAGAAGCAAAAGAAATGCCAGTTTGAAATGAAAAGTCAGCATTTTGTATTTTGAAAATGTTTTCCAATTTGGAAAGGGCATATGCTCTTTTTTGCACCACTTGGTTTCTCAGTGCAATACTTGGACTTTTTCGAAAACCTGATTACTCAGGTCACTAACATGATACTGTTTTATCATTAAGAAACAGACTCGTTAAAGCATGCAGCAGATTACCCTCTCCTTACGATCTACTCTGTTTGACCCAAGTGTCTCTAGGACCGTAGAAGCAGATAGAGGATGAATCCCTTCCCAGAGCACATCAAACCCACAGCGCTACAAGGCACGAGGAGATTTGTGGCCTAGCTCTACCTGATGGTGCCTGCAGTTCCCAACTGGATTATCAACAGTGTGGATAAGCAGATGCAAGGAATCAGTTACCAATCATTCACAAGTAGTTTTTTGGCTTTTACTATAGTGGAGAAAAGAGCAAATTTAGTTTCAGGACCACCAGGATGTGATCAAAAGTTGAGGGTGGCTGTGGGGAGGGAAGAGAAGGATACACGGGACAAAATCATTCAGATAATACAGGAGGCCTGGTAACAGGGATGGAAATCAAAACCTCCACAGGAGTCATGGATATTGAAATCAAGCAGGTTCTTATACTGTAGCATAAATAGTTCCTAAAGTGCAATTTATTAAAGGAGAAAACTATTCGTGGGAAAATATCAAAACACAATACATTTCTCTAAGTTTTGGGGATATCCTAGAGTTTCTCAGCTGCAGCCTTAAAACCACCCCCAAAGCAAGCCCTTAAAACCACAGCCCATTACAGCTCATTCAAAACACTTCTCATATAAGACTATCATCGTATGGTGTTTCAGCCTAGCTCCTTCTCATGTCTGTGAGCCGATACGCAGATATTTGTCCGTGTGATTTGATACTCATATTTTTGTAACTGGGGGAAAAGATCATCACCAAGAGGGCTTTTAAGCAGCTAAAAAAAAGGCATTACTATTAAAGAGCCATGAGATGTAACATAGGGTTTAATTGCTTCTCCAGATTTCAAAGTTCCTAGAAGTTTTTAAAAAATCATTATTATTGACAGATTCACAGAAGTTTAGGGCTGGAAGGGACCTTGTGACATCATTGGGTCCAGTCCCCCTGCTCTGGGAAGAAAATACTGCTGGGGTCAAATGGCCCAGCAAGGGGTGCATCCAGTCTCCTCTTGAAGATCTCCAGGATAGATGCCTGCACCACCCCTGCTGGGAGTCTCTTCCAGAGTCTGGTCACACAAACCATGAAGAAGTTTTTCCTTATATCTAGTCCGAAACCTTCCTCCAGGAGTGTATGGCCATTGCTGCTGGCTTTCCCCTGGGGCACTTTGCTAAATGGTTGTTCACCTAGCCCCTGATGCTCGCCCCGATATATTTGTAAGCTGCCACCAAATCCCCCACAGTCTTCTCTTTTCTAGGATGAACAGTCCCGTATTTGTCAGCCTTTCCTCGTATGGCTTACTCTTCAGGCCTCTAAATCATGCACGTGGCTCCTCTCTGGACTCTCTCAAGCTTCTCTACATCCTTCTTGAAGTGCGGCGCCCAGAACTGGATGCAGTTCTCCAGCTGCAGCCTCACCAGTGCTGAGCAGTGTGGGAGAACAACTTCCTTACCTGTGCTTGAGATGTACTAGTTGATGCATGCCAGCATATTATTCAAAGAATTATACAATATATCTTCAGGCGGATTTGGCAAGTGGTTACGCTAGGTCCTACTGATGCTTTTTATCAAGGCGTCTTTACCGCTCTGAGCTCAAACAAGCAGCTAAAGGTATTCCAGCACACTGTGTCTTCTTGTGCTGATGGGACCTGACAATGCCAAACACCAGCATGCATGGAATTATTATTATTATTTTTAAAAGTAATTATTTCTTTGAAGTTTTAAAACATTTCATTACTGTCTAGCTCCACACTCCTGAACAGCATCCTCATGAGCAGCTGAAGGGTGCATGTGTTTCACAGCACTGATATCATTTTGCATAATTCATATAAATGGTCTTGCAAATATTAGTCCATTTGCTGTGTACAGAATACAAATGAAATGGGAAGGAGCAGATCCATATGAATTCACCTACCACATGTGATGGACTTTGACATATCAATGCAGCTTGGAGTACACAAGCTATGGGTCATTTGCTACCAGGGGATGCTGGAGTGGTGACTTCATTACCTACTCAGGCTTTACTCAAACTGTCCCTGGGTAGTTATTGGAAAACACCTTTTTTGACCCTATGTTTGAGACAAGAATCAGTATTCATGAACAACACTGGACCTGAAGTCTGTCAAGAAAAAGAAAATGTGCAAAAGAATGGAAAAATATGCCCCCTTTCCTAACGATCCTGTTCTGAGAGAGAGCAGCACCTGCTGTTTGAATCTCCTAAACCCTTATCTGGCTGCTAAGATATTGTTGCAAACCTGGCGCCTGTCTCTGTACTTCAATCCATTACAACACACCATTATATTATTTTTTGAAGCCTTGCGTATAATTCAATTAAATGGTAAAATATGCAATGAGTGTCTAGTTCAATAGAAAACCTATTTTCCCCAAAGTGGCTCTGTGCTTTTTCTTCCCCCTACCTTAGAGGAGAAATGGGAGTGAAAGCAAAGTTGCTTTATGAGCAGCCAAAGAAGCAGAAGGTCAAGAAGAATTTCTCTGGCTTACGGCAAGGTGTGCTTTGTGGGAGTAATATTGTCGTCTGATCAGCTTGTTCAGACTTATTGGGCATAGCCTACAGCAGGAGAGAGAGCGAGCGTGCGTGGGTGTCTTGAAATTCAGGAGGAAAAAAGGAGTTTTGGAAAAAGTCGTTTTCCAACTCATCTTCCATTTTCCTTTCTTTCCTGGGAAAAAAAATGGAAAATTGGATTTGTTGGGGGAAAAACATAAAATGTCAGGATAAAGATAGCTCTGATTTCCCTAATTTGTCTTACTGTCCGGAGGCAATATATGTATTTTAACCTACGACTCACACAATCAATCGAAATAGGAATTGCACATAAACCTCACCATCTTGCTTTGATGGGAGGGTGTTTTGTTAATGAGAGCATCTCTATGAGTATTTCCTCAAAAGGAAGGTTTTGCCCTTCTTAGCCCACTGGCATGCACTGGCACTGTGCCTGGTATCCTTCGAAACTTGGTTGACTGAGTGGTGTCTTCCTCTTGGATGGGTCGATGAGATGCTGTGGGCTAAGATGCTGACAAACTTGTTTCTTTGAGATCACCTCATTTACTCTGCTGGTAGTTTCATGGAGAGTGACAAAGTGCACTTGGGGAAAACTTTGCTTTGGGAAAAGAGGGACGAAACACGAAGCAAATGGAAGGATGCCTAAGCCTCTTTTGGCAAACCAAAATCCTTTAAGCTATGTGCGGCACATGTGAATTTTAAGTCCTATCACCTCTCTCCACTTAAAAGAAGACAACATAGCATATGGATCACTTCCATCATGTCCAAACACAACTCTTCTCTAGGAATACTGCAGTGACCCTTAAGTTTGGAGCTGTATCGATATACAGCTAGGAAGCAACCTATAAATATTAGGCCTGCTGTTGCAGCTCTTTCATAGGCATACATTGCAGCCTGCTGTGTGTTTTAATTTTGTTGATGACATTCCTAAAACACCATGGAAACCATTCTCATTGGAAACCATCCTCCTTATGCGCCCTCTAAAATAAAATCAATCCCTCGTTTGACAATACCACGAACATTTCCATCCAGTCAAGGGCTTTGCTTTCTAAAGAGTTCATATGAGGTTCCTGTCACGCCCGGCCCGAAGTTCCAGCTGTCTGTTCGGCTACACTGGTGGTTTCTGTGGAGATAAATGTGCCCTCAGAAGATGAAGGAAACAGCAGGAACTTCAGAACTCGAAAGGAGAGAAAATCTGGGATCCATGAGTAATAGGTAACACAAAGTCTGACTCATCAACCAGTTTCTAAATGCAAGAATTCACCTGACTGTTCATTGCAACAGGTCTGCATAACACTGGCCAGGCAATTACATTTGCCCTTATAATTTACTCACTTTAAAATCCATGTCTCTATCCCTCTCTCCAGTTATTTGCCTACATCCACCTCCGAAGTGCCATGCTTATCTCAAAAGCGAAATGAACTCGTACTAATTCCTTTTCCTTGATCTCTTTCCTTGAAGTTATTGTAGCGAGTGCTCAAATTGGATGGGCATCAGCACACGCGGCTGTTTTCAAGATGCAGAGAACTGCCAGTGTTTGATACAGGTTAATTTAGTGTTTCTCGTGCTCTGTTCCACCTGGTTTGGCATGGACGCACTTTGTAAAAGTGACAGCTAATTTCATGTTGATTGTTGCATTTTAGCATCGTCCGTCTCCTTTTCACTTGAGCTGTTCATTTTAATAGCTGCCGAAATATTAACGGTGATAAGAGGGATTCCTAGCCCATTAATTTTTTTCTCCATGGTAGGTTGCAGTCACTAATAAGCGTTATAACTGGCGCACGTAGCCCTACTTATAGGTAAGGTTGCTTGACACTTTCCAGTATGAGACCGTGTTTCATTGGCTTTATAACTTTGCTGAACTTTAGATAATTAGGCTGCAGTTTTCCCCTGCTGGGTATTTTGCTCAAGCTGAATTAGAACTGGTTATGACTTTTTTCAGTCAAAATGCGTTTTTGTCAGGAAAAAGCCATTTTTGTCAATATTGGGACATGGTGCAGAAATATATTTGTTTCAGTGGCTCTTCCACGGGGGGAAACTTTCTCGGGGATAGGAAAGAATTTCTGGCCAGAGCAAGAAGGAGGGAGACGAGCCAGTACGTCCTGGGATTGAGGCCCTCACCTTTGGATGTGGGAGATCCCTTTTTCAGATGGACAAAATGAATATCCCTAACATCAGGGCAAGCGATGGGCCAGATTTCACATCCCCACTTCAATGCCTTTTCCTCCTATCCCTTCGCTGGTGCCGCCTCCTTAAACCGGTGCCTGGATGGAAAGGCAGAAATAAGAAGCAGCCTGACTTGAAGGTTGACTACAGAGAGATGAAGATCGGTGTTGGTAGAGATGGGCTAAAGGAGATACAGGGACCAGAGACATCCAGCTTGCCATTGCTCTCTGGTTCCCAGGCATTGTGAGTTTTTTTCTTGGCTCATTCTCCTTGCTTCCTACCAGTCAGTCTCTCCTTCCCTAGGATAGTTGAACCACAACATTTACAGTGCACTTGGTATTCAGGAGCTGCACAGGGGAGCTGCAGGATTTGGCCCTTAAGGCTCTGAAAAAGGCTCTAACCAAGTAATTGAGTTCCATTGCTTTATGCCATCTAATGAGCTGTATGTCTGGGGGAAAAAAACGCACACTTCAGGCATAATAATTCAATGAGTACTGGTATTTTCATTTCCTTTTTCATAAATGAAGTGGGTTCCCCAGCATTCACAATTGTGATGCTAAAGCAGGAGTAAGAATATTAACAATATCAAATAAAAAGGTGCTATGCTTTATAGTGCAGGAAAAATACAGCCGGCAGCACAATCCGAAAGAGAGAGCCCTTTTGGCCCATCTGTCTGCCAGCATAAGTCTAGCAGCTGAAAGAAACCTGAGTGAATTACAGCCTGTATTACAATGCCCTCATAGCCATTGTCCAACACAACTGGGATAAACACAAGTAATTCTCTTTCTAATTAATGGCTGTCAGATTGAATTTATGTTGTGAAGGAAGGCAGTTGCTGGCTTAAGTGAAATATTACTGTATATATTACTTGGGAAAGGAAGAGTCTTCTGGGTTCAGGTCAAACGTCACTCCTTTGCCCTGAATAGACATTTGATTGCACTGATTGGAAATGTATTCTGTGTTTTGATAGCTGATGTGAATTTTTGAGTGATTATCTATAGAATTCAGCTCTGCTCAATGCTTTTAGTTCACCTCAAGTTATCTGGAAACTTTTGCTCATATCAAACTTTTGCTTTATCCCATATAAATTGCTGTGTCTTGATCTTGGACCTACTGAAGTCAAAAGAAAACTGCCACTGGATTTAGGGGGGAGGAAGGGGAGAGGAAAGAGTTTAATTTGAGAACACATCTAGGGAACAGGCAACAGAAGAGAGGATAGAAACAGGCCTTGTGGGACACGTTACAGGGGCTGGGAACCGGGAGAAGGTAAACTTTCAGGCATCTTTTCATTATCATTCTCTCCTGAAAAATGCATGGAGCGCTATGAATGCTTGATAAATAATGAAGCTAACATAATGGGGTTGTGTGCGAGGAGTGGAATTTATAATGCACCATTTTGTCAAATGGTTGGAGAAGTGAGAGAGAATTTCTGGAGACGATGCTCTACGTTCCCAGGTGAGAGAAGTGAAGATTAAAGATTTGATACTTGAGACTGTAAAGATAGAATAGTATGGTAGGAAGGAATAGAAGTTTTGTTCAAGAAAAAGATAAGATGATATAAAATCATAGAAAATGAGGGTTGGAAGGGACCTCAGGAGGTCCCATGTAGTCCAATCCCCCCACACAAAGCAGGACCAGCCCCAACTAGATCGTTCCAGCCAAAGCTTTGTCTAGCCAGGTCTTTAAAACCTCCAAGGATGGAGAGTGCACAAGCTCTCTGCGTAGCCTGTTTTAGTGTTTTACTATATCTGGTGGGGGATGGTGGTTTGACGGTGAGAAAGGACAGTTATAGGCATTAAAAATACATATATATGCCATAAGTGAATAACAAAGGAAAAATACTTTGATAAAATGGGACCTGATGTGTGTTAGAAAGCAAAAGTATCCTAAATGACTTAAGCTGGAGTTTTGGATCCTTTTCTTTGGAAAGTATTCCTTTGGGAGTCTTAGGGCACTGGCACATTACAGTTGTGTGTGATTGGGCTCCTGAAAGTGCTCTGCAGTCACGACATCGTGTGTGCCTGGCTTCAGAGTGCTTTTAACATGGCCGATCATGTGAAAAATTAACCCGTGATAAATCAGGTACTAGCTGAAGGCACTACAGAACAGAGCGCCTCGAGGAATGTGTGTCCCCCTCGAGGGTTCACTTTTCACACCTTTCCAGGGCTGTCAGCGGCAGAGGAGGGAAAGGGAGAAGGAGCAGCACACAGCTGCTGGCTGGGCTTTGCCTGGCTGGAGGTGGGGAGGAATGGAGCCTCCTGACCTTGTAGCCCTCTCCCTCCCAGCTACCCCAGCTGGCCTGTGAGGTGAGGGTCTCTGTTTCACAACGCCCCCCTCCCCGCTCCAGAAAAGCTGAGCCAGCACCTGCTGCTGCCACTGTCGAGACCCAGGTGGGGGGTAGGCAAGGGACCTCTCCCTTGCCTCATGGGACCAGCTTGCCTCCCCCCAATACCCCAGCTGTGGGGTAGTTGGGGGTGTGGGACTGGCAAGGTGAGGGGGATTTGCTCCATCCTGCCCTCCCACCTCTGGCTCCAGCCAGGCAAAACTCACCCAGCAGCTGTGTGCTGCCCACTCCCCTCCATGCCCTGCTAGCAGCCTAGCTAGGGTGTGCTAGGGGTGGCTGGAGCTGCACAATGGGGGGTGATAGGGGGGAGGGAGGGAACCAGGGAGAGGAACAGTTCAGCAGCCTCCTTGGAAACTACAGGAGCACCCTGTCTGCTGGCCAGAGCTTGGTGCTGGCAGGCTTGATTTCCCCCCCAGCCAACTAACTCATGGCGCTCTGAAAGCCCTTAATTTGGGTGGTCAATGGGAACTGTTTTGCAGAACATTTTCCAGAAGGATGGCACATAACATTTCACAAGATATAGTAATAAAGTTAAATGACCTTCATACCTAACCTGAATGGATATGCTCATCTGCCTCTCTTGTTTGCCTATGCAAAAAAAAAAAATTTAAAAAAATCTGGCTTAAGTATTCAGACGCACCATGGTCACTCACTCTTATTTTATAATGAATTCCCCAAGGGTGCATTTTAAATCTTCATTAATACAATCAAAATTAAGAAGAATTAATGTTAATATAGTATAAGCTGGAGGGCAAATAATTTGCTTGTAACTTTTTGCTGTAATTAGTTTTGGGCCTCTCTTATAACCAGTAGATAAAATGGGCAATTTCTTCCCCGGTACAGCTAGAGTGATTGGGGCCAGGCATTGGGTGGGGGAAACAGAGAAATCGGGATTTATTTCCAGCTCAGTTTTTCCAGTTGCTGAACTCCTTTTGCTTTGGGTATGAGTTGTGGGTGCTTAACACTTCTGAAAACTAGACCTTGAGGACTCTCACTCTGCACTCTCAAAAAATGACACACTTCACACCTAGTGGATACTCCACAGATTTGGGCTTTAAACCTCTGTTTATATACATCTTTCAAAGGAGATAAGGGATCCCATTTTCTAATGTCATGACCTTGAAACTTTGTGCCTCCAGACTAAGGGTACCTTTCACTTTTAGCAGCCTAAATATACCTGTTAGTCTCTCGGCTTTTTTCTCAGACACTTTACTTAAAAGGGGCTCAAAGTGAAGACTTGCCCTTTCCACAAAGCAGGAGAAGTATGAAAAAGCCTTATGTTTGCAGAAGCTGCTCCGGACAGGATCTGTCCAGCCACCCGATATTTCTTACAGTGCACTTTCAGCTCATTTAAAAAAAAAACGTTTTCTGAATCTCTGAAAATGAACATTAAACAAACAAACCAACAAACCAGTGAAGGGGGGCAAGCTGTCACGTTAGGTTTAGTTTTCATTAAATCCAATGATTGGTATGGAAAGTCGAGGTACTTCAGCGTATCAGAGGGTGAAGCAAAATAGTCAGTCTATATGACTATAACAGATCTATGCCTTCAAGCATGCATCCAAAGGGAAACCATGGAGCTATCTGTGTCTAGTACTATTTTACACAAGTGTACACATCCCATGTTTACTCCGAGCTCTTCCTTATGCTACAGGTAGTTTTGCCACTGATCAAAGAACTCAGCCCAGGAAGGGAAATCTCACTTTCCTCCATATCAGTCTGGAGATTTTCCCAGATGAGGCATCTGCTCCTTTGAATTTACTACTCTGTAAAATTATTAAAACTGGAATAAAGAGCGAGATTCCTAAATCTTGCTTCTGGCACAGGAGAACATTGATGTATAACTGACTTCAGACAGTGATCGTGTACATTATAATCAGATCCTAAGCAGCAGCTGATCAAATATGATGGCTGCCAGTCAATGTTATGTTAGGGCGAGTGCCTTATTCAATGGCTTTTTTTTTTTTGAAACATGGAACTCTTATCAGTGCTACATGGGCGCTTGCTACTTAAATTCAGTGGGAAAGTACGCTGTCGTTTGATAGGAGGTTACTTCTTTAGCTCTTCTTTTGCATTTTACTTTCAACTTGGTCCTATGTGAGCTGAATAGATCGAGGGGCTGCTTTTAGGTGTTTTCTGATGTCAGTCGCACTGAAGGTACTCAGCGGGACCGCTGAAAATGAGGCCCCAAGGGTGTCTGAGGCAAGCAGCATTAGACCAACTGTAGATGAACACATTTTATGTTCTAAAACAAACCTGGGCTTTCTTTCAAGCCTCTTTCCAACCTCAGGCTTATTTTTTCTATCTTCTTTTCATCTCCTCAAATATAATCTGGCTTTACCGAGTGGAGCAATTACTTTCTTTTTTGTATTTTTCCAGCCTAACTTAAGCTGGGTTGTATGTCCTGTGTGGGCGGGTCCACACGAATTGCGCATGAGGGCAAATAGCAGCGGCACGTAGTTGTGCTGCCATTGCTTGTCCCCGGGGAACGCTCATGCACATGTGCTCTGGCATGCAGCAGATTGCCCCGGGTGGGGTAGGGGAGGCTGGGGCCAGCACCTGGGCTGGTTCCAGCAGCCTTCCCTGGAGACCTCGGGGCTTCCTGGGGCTCTGACAATCTTGCACATGAAGTCTGCCTGGCAGCTGGAGCATGGATCTGGCTGGCCAGGCTCTGGTTTTAGGTGGCGTATGCTGTTGCAGCATGTACTACGCTGCTTTTTTAGGTGTAGGATTTTTTGACACCGAGATCTCCAGGTGTCAAAAACCCCTGCTGCATCGCTAATTAGCAGTGTAGGGAACACCTGCATGTGCAGCATGTGTGGTTTGTGGTGCCACAAACAGGTCTGCAGCACTCTCTACCACGCGCGTGTGGTCATCTGGAGGCATCCAGTATGTCCAGTGTCTGTGGCAAAAAGTAACTTTTAGCATTTTTCACTTACAAAGGGCTTGAAAGCTTGAAGCTTTGGCTGAAAAGCAATGTACTTACTTTGTGTAACAGATGCATAAAATCCAGGTTGCAAATACCTTTCTGGTCGATTGTTAGAGAATAGAAGTGGGTTTATTTTTTTAAACAGGCTCTGAAACCCGACAGTCCATTACTTGCTACTGAGTCTCAAGAGCCTTTAGTAAAACAGATTGTTGTTATGGTCTCATTTGTTTCTAAGCATCAACCTTAAAAGATATTTTAAAAGAAATTGGTGGCAGCTAAAGTGTATTAAGACATTTAATAGATCCCCATAGTTTTTGTTTTTGGTGTTCTTTTGCCAAGTTTTTGCCCACTCGTGGATTTGGGGCATATATATATACTAATACTATATATATATGTAGTATTTAAAGTTTTGACTCAAAGCCATAAAATTTTCATTGAGTGATATTTTTCCCCACCACCCACTGAGAACTTAGCCTGGTTGCTTTTTGTCCAGCCTGGTAAAGAAACTGCCTATTGCCTATATATGACTGGGAAAAGGAGAAGACTGATGACAGCTGTTCTCATATCATATCGTATCAGTCAGCAGACTGATGAACACATCAATAAGGAAAGGAATTGGCTCCTATGTGCTGCTCCCAAAGACAGGAAAAAAATGTAAGACATCAAAGAACTTTTTCCAGCTGAGCCTACTCTAGCATCGATCCTACTGGTATGAACAGAGAGACTGCCTCATGGCCCAGGCAGTAGATTTATTGACTATAGCCCAGGGGTGGGCAAAATGCGGCCCGGGGGCCAGATGTGGCCTGCCAGACCATTCTATTCAGCCCACGGTTCCCCTAAAAAATTTAGAAAATTAATATTGATCTTCCCCTGACTGCCTATCATGCAGCCCTCAATGGCTTGCCACAACTCAGAAAGCGGCCCTCTGCCTGAAATAATTGCCTGCCCCTGCTATAGCCCATGCCGGTTCAGAAAGAAATTTACCTGCAGATATTTAGACCCACAGCAAATCTGGGCCTGGGATGGAAGGAAAATGTTGCTAATTCAGTCTGCTAATTAACTGAAGAACTGAAGAATTAACTGCTAATACACGAAGAACTTAAGAGAATCACTGGCATTATGGGCACTTCTCTAATAGAAACACTAGCTGTTCCAGGTTTTGTGAGTCTGCCAGAAACTGAAACCCCAAGAAATGTTCAGTTATCCCAAAAGAGGTGGGGTGAAAAGTAAGGGTAGGATTCCTTTAATATCTCGCTGTAAGAGCCTTGCTACATGTTCAAATTAAAGATAGACAAACCAGCTATAGTTGTTACACATTTTCAAGCACTAACTTTATAGCTGGTTGGCTGTTTGTATAACTGGATAGTCGTTTTTATTGTGCAATAATTACTTTGCATGCATGGTTAGTCTAAAAATATTGTATGATTAACCAGTCAGGTGCTTAATATATGTAATGAGTAGCAGGGGTCCAAGAATGGAGCCCCTTCTATATCATGGAAGTCTGGATCTGAGTAAGAACTCAATAAAACTGTAAATTCAAATCTCTTAGCTGAAGTACTCGTGGAAGTGCCAGATTATGTATTGAATGCTGCTTTTATAATTAAGTACCTTATATACTGGCCAAAAATATAGACTCTATTTGAGTGTTGGTTCCTTTCATATAAACACCTAAATTTGATTTGCAAATTCACCAGAAACAAATCAAGCATGTATGATATAGTACAGGTTATCTAGGAAGTGAGAGAAGAGCAAGATGTGCAAAGCAGAAATAGAAAGGAATAAGGTAAAATCCATATTCACATAATTTGACCTTCAGCAATCATGCCTGGGGAGAAATCGCAAGGACATTGCTTCTGTTATCCCAATTTGTTTGGTAGATAGTCAAAAAAGATGCATTTTGGACATACCATGCTGTTCCATACTACTCTGCACTCTCCTTTTGCACACTCATCTTCTCGCCTGTCACACAGCTTATTTACAAGTGCAGCTGCTGCTGTCAGCTTTAATGTAATCATGGAGGCAAAATAGTATTGCAGTAGGCGTGCCCTCGGCTTCTTCCCACAAACCAGGTCCCCTAACAGCATTATGCAGCTGTCTGAAACAGGAAAATTTAATCTCATTTTCCCTATTTGTGCCTTTTTGTGTTGTGAGGTGTGGCTTGGCTGGTTACTCTCACATAACCTAGTTTCTGAACATGAAAGTACATCTAAGCCGTTTTCCACTTCAACAGCCCTGAGAGTCCAAGCATTTCAGGGGGAACCCAATTAGGTTTGTCCAACAGAAATATAGCTTGTCTTCTTTGCTTGTCCTGGGAAATGTTGGCTCAACAGCAAGCTGTAGGTCTCAGTGGACATGGAACGGGCATAGAGCAACAGGAAGGAAATAGGCTGACTTGCCAGCTCTGGAAGCCAAAAAAAATTCTGTATTCTCCTTCTTTGCTGTTCAAGTAACAATGCTGAGTCCTAAAATTGTTTCTGTCCTTTTTCTTCTTGACACTTTAATTTACAAATCTAGGGCTACATTATTTCTTGTCAAAATGCTGTGATGCAGACATACAGGGAACAGGACTCTCCATTCATATTGCTGTGCAAGCTACCCATGCCTTGAATTCAAACACAGCATGTTGGTCTACATCAGGGCTGTGCAATGCTTTGGTCCCCGATTCGATTCGGCGGCGATTCGGCCCAATTCGGTGGCCGAATCACTGAATCTGAATCAGAGGATCCTTTAGTCTCTCCAAATCAATCAGAACCCTCTGAATCAATTCGGAGAGATTCGGAAAGATTCGGAGACTCGGACATAGAGACAGCTTTAAATGTTTTTTCTACATACCTCTCAGTGGCAGGCAACTCGTGAATGCTGTGATGCTGGGGCCCAGGGAGTGTCCCACAGAAGCACGGGTTGCTCCCCAGCGTGCTCAGCAGCAGACCTGAAAGTGGACTAGAAGCACTTCTGGGTCTGCCGGAGAGCTTGCAAGGGGCCCCCCCGCGCCTCCCCAGCTTGGTGACTGGTGCCTCCTGGGTCTTCAAGATGAGGGGAGGGGGGACAAGGAGAGGGCACCCTGTGTGCTTCCTGGGAGACCCAGAAGTGGACCGGAAGTATTTCTGGTCCACTTCCAGGTTCACCACCGAGAACGTGGAGGGCCTCCCTGCACTTCTGTGGGACACTCCATCCGCCCCAGCATTGCAGCAATCACGAGCCACGTCTGCTGCCCCAAGGTAAGTAGAAAAACTTTTAAAGCTGTGTCATGTCTGAATCACTGATTTTTCCAAATCAGCATCGAATCAGGGCTAGTGATCCAAATCAACACATCGAATCACTGTCCTTGATTCAGGCCAACTCTGAATCGAATAGGGCCCGCTTCGCACACCCCTAGTACATCTGTTGGTGTACACACCGACAAATGTATATTGTGCTTGCGAGGGTGAAGGAATGGAAATGCCTAGCCTTTTCAGGGGCTATCAGATATAGCAGCCCTAAAGGCTACAGTACTACTCAAAGCCCGGCTAATGGGGAGCTGGAGCTGAACCAGAGCCTGGGAGCCAGGGCTCCCCGCTTTGAACCTCCCTGTTAGAAAGGGTCTCCAGGTTCAGAGTAGATAGTTTTCAAAGCACAGAACAGGTCTGTGGTGCAGAGACAATGTTACTTCACATAGACTTCAAAAGCAACCTTCTGCTCTATTAACAGCAATACAGAAACTGTTCAGAGGAATAATATCTTTTCCACTGCAACTACAAACCTCTTTAATTTTGCCAAAATTCCCTGGAGAAATACATCTTCAAAAATAAATAAGAATTAAGATATTATTATTATTAATAATAATAATAATAAAGAATTAATAACTATAACATAAACCCAACAAATATAAAAAATAAATATAATAAAAATTTACAAAATAAAAAACAATATAAAAAATGAACGTAGCCTGCATTTGTCACCCTGGATTTGTAAATTATGATGTAGTTCCCTAGAGAAGTACACCATGGGATTTCTGGGGACAATCTGAAGGCAGAGCAGGTGTGATCGGGAGACTGCCATGCTATTTACTTAGTAGAATAAAGTTTACTAGTGTCTGGCATGTTCTTTTGATATGAATTTTACAGTTTGCTTTATTTTTTGGTTTATTGAATTTGTATTTTTGAGATTTATCCTCAAATGCTGCCTCTTCTGCTCCCGTCTCGTTTTCACATGCCTGCTTCCTATGGGAATGTTTCTTGCAGCTGCAGCTCCAGCTGGAACTGTGAATGAAAACCAGACTGAATGTGGCTGCTTCCCTGTGTCTACAGCTGTGGGAGAGATTGGATAGGGGTGATGCGACTTAAATTGCCACATTCAGAGCATTTTTGTTTTCTTGACTTTAGGATGTGCTACTTCTATTATCACGTTTCTGCTTAGAGGACAGAAAGATCGATACGAAGGTGAAAAATGGAAGCATTGGGGGTGGCGTGTTTAGAAAGTAGGCAGTCCGTTGGCCAAGTCATGTTGTGACTGGTGGCTTCATTTTAAGTCCCAAAGGAATAGAAAGCCAACACTAAAAGCAAGCAGCAATGAATATACTTTCTGAAAAAAAAAAGGGTGATCTGCTGAGTAAGACATTTCCTTTTCTATGTAGCTGTCTGGTTCAATGTAAGCATTGTATGTGGGACTGAATTCTTTACAGTCATCGGTAGGCCCTCATATCATTTCCTAAGTCTATTGCACATCACATTAAGTGCCACATTGCTATACAGCAGGAAATGAGAAAGAAATAACCCTATATTGTTTGTCAGTGTGGGACCATTTTTTCCAAACCTTCGTATTGATTACAATTGCTTTGAAAATCACCATTAGGGAAAATGAGCAAAATACTTATTAGGTTTAAGAGTACAAAACCATGAGACAAAGATCACTTGAAAAATATCAATACCCTTCCTTACGTTTCTCTTCTCTGACCATGCTTACGCACCTTGGATTTTACCCTGACTGCCCGAACAACGACCTTGCATTTGCCTAGCTCAGCAAGAGCATAATTTGGTAGGTGTTTCGTATCATCGATCGAACAGAGGAGACGTGTTGGAAAAGAGCTGGGTGAAGTCTTTTCAGAATGTAATTTATTCATACCGAGTGCTGTTTTGACTGGCATTTTCTTTTTCAACCAGGTTGAAACCGTTTAATTATGGCTTAGATGAAACTCTTAGATTTTGGGAGTGGGATTACAAAGGGACTTTCTTGAAACATCACAGGGTTGCTGTCCCCCAAGATGCCTGGGAGTAAGGAAACTCATGTGCGAGATGGAAACCTTGGGTGTTTCACTCCCTGCGCTGAATCTGACCGAGTAGGAACGAATCCAGGTCTCTCACCTCTTTGAGTGAGTGCCCTAATCATCACTCAACATAATTACAGTGCAGTAACACTCTTGCTGGAACAGCTTCAATAGGCAACATAAGGAGATCTGCCCAGAAAACCACGTGGCCCAGTGCCTATGGCACTCTCTTGGGAGGGTTGTGACCCAAGCTCAAGCCCCTGCTTCCAGTCGCATAGAGACGAAATATAATTCTGTCTTTCCCACCTCCCAGGCGTTATGTGCCCAGATGCTGGACCTATATAAACGTTCCTAGTGGGGCTAAAATCACTTGCACAACAAAACTTATTCTATGAACGGTGCTGAAATCCCTGTGAATCTGCCCCTTTGTTCCTAAATTATCTGTCCTTTCATTTTTTTTTTTTTTGTGAAGAAAGTGGTAAAAATGCCTTAATTCATAATCTAGCTTTTCAGATGGGCCTGAAGAAAACATTTTGTTGGACTCAAAACACATTTTTTGTTCTTTTATTTGCTGACAGAATTGCAAAATATTCATTTGGGGTTGATCAGAAACGCCCCCCCCCCGGTTTGGTCACTGAAACAACAAATCAATTAGTCACATAGCATTGTGGCAGAGGCTTACGAGCCTGAACTAGAATGTACGTCTTCGCATCAATTTTCTTTCTTGGCTGCTTTCCAGGACTGTCAAGGGTAGCTGGAAAGTTTCAGTAAATAAAGAGCAAGCAAATGAAGAGGAAGGAGGAGAGGAAGGCAGCATCAGGAACAGAGCCAAGGAATAGTTGAATTACTTTTAGCTGATCTAGGAGTGATTTCTTAAAAAAGACAGAGAGAGAGAGAGAAAAAAGAGAGAGTCATTTTCAGTGGTAAAGTGTATAACAGAGGCACACATGCAACAGATCATATTCTGTGAGTTTTCATTATCATAGATGGTCAGAAATTTAAAAAAAAAAAATCTTGTTAAAGAAGAAAGCAGGACTTCACTGGACTGCATCTGTTTTCCTAAGTAGGTTTCTCAGGTCCAGGGTGGGTTTTCTGGTGGAGAGAGACCCCAGAGTATTGGATAATACAATGGACCAGAGTTAGGAGCAGTTCCAAGTCTTCGTTGCACTTGATTCAATGCAGGGACATAAATTTAAGTCTTTCCTATCTCAGATGTGTGCCTGGACTATCAAGTGATTGGCTTCAGTGTTGGGTCTCTGGCATCTACACGTGTACTTTACTACGGAGTTGACTAATTAGCTCTGCAGTGAAGCGTCACCATCTACATGTGTGCTGTTATTAGGGTGCAGTAGATTAATTAACTGTGCCCTAAGATAGTACCATAGTGTTACAGTGCAGTAACACTCTTGCTGGAACAGCTGCAATAGGCAGCACAAAGAGATCTGCCCAGAAAACCACGTGGCCCAGTGCCTATGGCACTCTCTTGGGAGGGTTGTGACCTAAGCTCAAGACAGTACTATCTTAGGGCACAGTTACTTAATGTGCTGATGCACACATGTAAATGGTGACCGGGGCTGGCTGGGGCATGGGAGTACAAAAGTGTGGGGGCTGCTTGTCACCCAGCCCTGCATTTTAGCACCCTTGGGCCCCAGCCAACACCTTCGCCTCCTGATGCTGGCACCCAGAGCCCAGGGCTGCACTGCTGAGACCCTACTAGCCCAGGGCCAGTCTGCCCCAGCTTAAACTACCGCAGTTCCAGGCACAGCCTATACATGCATGCCCTGGACCACAGCTGTTTGGCATTTACACGTGCCATTAAAGCATTGTGATAAACTCCAAAGCAAACCGTGCCAAAGTTTATCACGTCACCTTAATGGCATGTGTCGCTGTACTGTGCAGCCCATTTTGAAGCTGTTTCACTTCCTACGACGAATTGATGGTTCATTCGGAGATACAAACCTGACTCTACAAACTGGCAAGCGGGTCATTCATCTGAGAGATGGGAGGTCAAAGTTCAAATTCCTACACTTTATCAGGCACACCAGGGACTGGAACCTGGATTTCCAAAGAGCCGGTGAGTGCCCTAACACAGGTCCCCTGGCTAAGCTGGGATTGCCTTCTCCTTTGTGTAAAAAAATGTGGACATTCTCATTTCCATCTGAAAATGGAAGTAAACCAGCTGCTGTAACCAACCTCAACGCTTTTCATGGAACTCTTGTTCTCCAGCCAACCAGATCGCTTACTGATTCTGTGTTTTTATTGGCCTCATCTGCATATCTCAGACCCGGGTGTTGCTTTGAAATACTTCCAGCAAGTGTCTCCTCTGGCACCACTCAGGTTTTCTTTAAAAACCAAACAGTAAGATATTGGGGAGGGAGAGAGGGAGTGAGCAGTCTCACTTTTGGGGCTTTTTGTTCATTGTCGAGATTGTGGGACACGCTCGTACATGAACAATAAGGCTGTGCATTGTTCTGTGTATTGTGCAACTGGAGTGCTCTTCTCTAGTGAGGGCACAATTTCCATACAAACAAATAGCTGAGCATTCAGTAGCTTTCCACATGGTTTTCCTGTCATTCCTTCAGTATGTAAAAAAACTTCCAATAAATTGTTATTGTTCCGAAGCACTGGTTTAATTCTTTTCACTATTCCTCAGAAACAAGAAAATTGGTAACATGAAGGCAGCTTGGATCAGTTACATTGCCCACCCATGAGTATTTTGTCTGAACATAAGGCTAATAGTACATCTGTATCAGGATCACTGAAGGCATGTAAAGGCATTTATGACTGGAAGGGGCCTCCTGGGTCATCGAGTGCAGTCCTGTCCTCCATAGGTAAAGGAATTCCCGGGATCACTCTCTCACGCAGCTAAGAGAGGCAATGCCCCAAAAACCAACCCGATCCCATAGCATACCATAAGACGAAGTAGAAGAGATGAGGGTATTACTGACGTCCTGCCACTGCAATGACAGGGAAGCAATTAACTAATATACGCTTGGAAGATCGTAGGAAAATGACCGTTCCCTAAGCTACAGGAGACAAAACTGCCCACAATACATGCCAGTCTGATTTAGGAGCATAATTTCTCAAAATTTGGCAGTGGGTACGTCTCTGAGCAGAAGAGCAAAACTCTTTAACCAGGAACCTCTGCATCCACTGTAAATCAGTGCATCCCAGAGTAGTGGCCAGCCAATTACCCAACCAGGACTAAGCACACTTGACCCCCTTTCGGGGTAACATTCAGTGTCTGTATGTTTCCTGGGCTCTCAGACTTCTAGTTCTTCTCCTCCTCTACTCCGGGCTCCACACCGCCCCCTCTATTCGGGGGTCTTGGGACATGCCTCCTTGGGTGGGCTCAGGTGGCCGTGGCTGTGCCTGGCCCCCTCTACCTCCATTGTCACCTGACCCACCCAAACGTGGGAGCTGGGGTTAAGGTTCCCCAGCCCACCTTTCACCAGGATGGTAACTGGCTTGGCATTTCCTGGGGGCTCCCATACCACTGGAAGCCCCACCAGGCCACCCACTCCTGGTAGGGTGCAGTTTTAGGTCATGCCCAGGACCAGAAGCCTCCTAAACCATCCCCTACAGCTCCCCCTTACCTCCAGATGATACCAGCAGCCCTGCAGCCAGGTGATGTTTTTGCCAGGCCTTCCAGCAGCAGAATGCCCTGTTTATATAGGCAGCCCTGAATCCAAAATGGCTGCCCTCATCAGGCACCTGCTGGCTGCTGGCTTCAGGTCCTTAAAGTGCCCTGCCACACAGTGCAAATGAAATCAGAATCAGACCAGTGTTAGCTGTGTGATCCCTGTAGCTGACACTTCCAGCATTAACCATTAAAACCCTCTATCTTGGTGATTCGATTGTGTACAGTTAGGTTAGGGCATCAGCATATTTGACACTATGTCCATTTTAAGAGGCCCCAGGCAATAAAAATAATCCACAAAAATGGATTTTCATAACATTTTAAGATGAATTATTGTTATTTCTGCACAAATTTATGAACTCAATATGAATAATAACTGTGGAGCCATATATATGTATATTTTTGTCATATTAGCACAAAATTGTCCAGGTTTTTTTTCTTATTTAGAGGCCTCTCATATTGTGAGGCCCTGAACTGTAGCTTAAGTAGTTTAAGCCTAAATCTGGGACTCCAGCTAGATATGAGAAAGCAGGAGGATCTTTCTCACTGGCTTCACATTGGGTCTTTTGGTGAAGGAGGATTCAATCTTTATTTGCTTTGTCTTAATCCTGTTTTCCATCTATAATTGATCTCTCCTTTCTCTGACTGCACAAGGATTTATTTTTGATTTATATTTAGTGCCATCTCATGATATCCTGAGGAAAGAAAGAAATACAGTCTCCCCAGACAATATGTCTTGTCTTCACATGTTATTGACTTAACTTCCATTTCATTTTCCCGAATCATTATGCAATGAACAACAATTTCAGGCTTCATGAGCAAAAAACATTTTTCTTAACTGCCCTTGTAAACCCATAAAGTCTCAGAAAAAATTAAGGAATGAGTTTTTAAAGCTACTTTGCTTAGCAGGTCCCTTGAAATCACAAGGCTCTTTGCATCCTGATGGCCAAACTGAACTCTAAAAATGTTGTCCTCAATTTTTTTCAGGTCATTCCTCTGAGCATCTAAAGAATACAAAGGCAGAATGAGGAGAGTGTCAGAATGCCATTCCTTGATATCATCTCTACCGCATAAGACCGCATAATTGATATCATCTCTACCGCATAAGACACCTTCTTCCTAGAAGGTCTAAGGACATATATGAAGGGGATGAGTCTGAGTAATGGGACTTTGAAGAGAACAAGCACATTCACACATGACTGCTAAAAGCCACATTACCCTGGGTGCTTTCCATATATTCATTGTGGAAACAAGAGCTGTTTCTAGGAGGAATGTAGGACATCAGCTGGTTTGCACTTCCATCAGATGTGATGACAGAGGTCGAGAGAATTTAGTTTAAGGCTAATATGGAGACACAGGAAGGCCTGCATTTTTCGGGACATTGCCAAATCTGCTGGGTCCCCTCCACCACCCATCATCTCTCTTAGCAACAGAGTCTCTGGCTAAGGAACAATCCTGAGAAGTCTGCATAATGTCCAGTCTCCTTGAATGGGTAACTCCTGGGTTGTCCTTAACCTTTGGAAAGTCAACGCTATAAATAGTCCTTTTCTGGTTTGGTAATTTGTATATTGGAATTTACTGACACCCAACATCAGCAGTAATTAATAAGATGCATGGCCAAAAAATATCTTTATTTTAAGTACTTGTCAGTGAATATTTTGAAGTTACTTAAAGAGATCCTGTGCCCAAGTACTTACCCTCAGCATTACTAATATCTTTTGGATGCAAGACCTTCTTCAGGTTGTCTAACTCTATCCCAGATATGCAGTTGCTTCAATAACAGATATTATCCTAAGAAAGCCCTGCCTCTTGCATAATTTCTGGACCATCATGGCTACAAGATCATTCTTATACTACCATATTATTTAACGATGACACAGCCATACAAGTGGGATCATTTTTCATTAAGCAATTTAGAAATGTCTAGTTGCTAAGATTAACATTTGCCTTCAAGGCCTCTGAAACTTTAGTACAAACAACAAATGTTGCAAGCCATTTTAAAATTATATGTCATGTTTCTTTGATCACATTAAAGGTAATGCATTTTAAGACTTCCTTCAGGAGTCTTTTCTCACCAGTGACAGCACTGATCAATTTTCCTCATCTTTCCCTCCAGAAATAATCTCAGAGTCTCCTTGAGTCATCAGTTGATCAAAGTGCATTTGCAATTGAGTGATTTGAGTAGTCTGAGTCGTCATCCTAATGTAAATGTCCTGAGGGGGTGAAAAAGGAAGAGAGAATCTGTTTATACATTGGACAATAAATTTTCTACACATACCCATAGCTCTGTCCAGGTAGGAAAATGCAAAAAATAAAGGAAAGCTTTATTTTTAGAAAGATTTTCCTTTTCTTTAAGGAACAAGTCTGCAGAAGGCACTTCAGAAAAGCTCATGTATACTCCCTGCCAGGAAAAAAAAATGATATGCAACTGAAAGAGCTTGTGATAGAAACTTGTCCAAGTTTTCCTTTCCCCACAGACCAAAGAGAGGTCCTAAAACACACCTGTCACAAGAGGAGTTGAAGACAGAATATGAGGGCATAACAAACAGGTTAAGAGATGAGATTTACTTTTTTTGTGCATGTATCTAACCAGACCTACAAAGAGAGACTCTTCATTTCTCTACCTAGTGGGCACACCTATACATGAATATTAATATGATGCAATAAGCTCTAGCACCTTTTGCATGGAAGTTTATTGCTCCTGAGTGCAGTGTTTACACGTGGCTCTGAGGCTGTAACACATAGAGGTGGAGTGACACAGCCCCAGGGTCCAGCCTGCCAGCCCAGGGCTGCTCCGACCCAGCTCAGTGTGCTGCGGAGGGGCTGGCTGGGGTACAAGGATGCTGCAGGGCAAGACAGCAGGCAGCTCTTGCATTGTAAAACCTTTGTGCCGTAGCCAGTCCAGTAAATAACTTTCCCATAAGATAGTACTAGTAATGTCCAATACAATACTATCTTATGGCAAAGTTATTTACTCTGCCACAACACACCTGTAGATGCAGATGGGACTGGCTAGGGCAGTGTCCTCTGGTTTTTGTTCAATGGTGTTTCTGGGATGTAATTATTTTTAAAGTTTGAAAACATACGTGTTCTCCAGGATGGGACTGGGTAAAGGAAGTGGGGAAAGCAGGATATTTCCGTTTCTCGCACATCCACGCACACACACTCACTTTTTCAGGTTCTCCCCCATGCACACACAGAGCCAGGATGACTTTCTGATGGAAGGCAGCTGCTGCTGGCTCTGAACATCCCTATGGACGCTCAAAGCCAGCAGGAAGGATGAGGGCAGGCCCCTCATATCCATGTCAATAGATGTAGCCGAGCCACGAGGCGAGATTCCTCTCCTTGTTCAAACGTGGATCAGAAGAGCCACTGGTCAGTGGCTATGGGATGTTTTGCTTGAGTCAGTAATTATTCCTGCTGGGCATGGCAGCTGCCACTCCACCCTATCACATCCTTTCAGACACACCTGTGGGTAAAACCTAACAGAGGATTTTCTACCCAGGGTTTCTGTGCAGGTTTGGGTTTCACACCCCAAAACTAATGGAAAGGAGCAAAATTAACAGCACTGAAGGTTAAAATCTCACTGGGAGTTTTGATTCCCAGCTGTGTTCTCGTTTCTTGAAGGCTAGGGATGAATGCGTCCTATTAAAAAAAACCAAACAAATGAATTATTAAGCACTAAATGGAGTGCCTGTCTTGTAAAATCAATAAGTCAGAAAATCTACCAATGGCCCAAGAATCATGATTCAATCTACAAAACAGAACAAGTTGGGGATCAGGATCTTGTTGAAAATCTCAGAAGTCCAGAAAAATAAACCTAGCAGAAAGTTTTTATACCTTCCTTCCTCTCTTAGGCTTCAGCTTCACAAGTTAAAAAGCAAAATCATGGTGGAGTATATAGTTGGCACTTTTCTTGAGAAGAGGTGTAACATTTTTGAGGGATCTTTGGGTAGAGGTGTTGTCAGCACATAGAGTCGTTTTGTGAGGCATGAAGCTTGAAAAGGGATGCAGAAAGGGATACTAAGATAATGATTGGGGAGTGAGGGTGATGTTTGGTGCAGGCAACTTGCTGGGGGAGAGAGAAAGGAGAATGGGTGTTGACCTGTTTTCAACTACAAGTCAGACTTGCAATCAGGGGAGTGCTAGACTTGAGAATGACAGGTTTGTGTGGTTTTAATAGTACTCTGAATTTGTTTTCATCCAGAGTTTCAGAAGGTACCATGTCCGTCTCAGTTTTTATACTGCCGTTTTTTAAACAAGTCTGATGTCTTTTTGAAGGTGCAATTTATGTAGGTTACAGCCAGGTCTACAGTTTGCCTACGGCAAGTAAGCGGAGCAAACAGGGTAGTTTATGATGGCCATTTCTGGATTAGATTTCCTTGTGGTTTCATCTTCCTTTCTCTGGAACTTTTAATTGGTTTACAGTACTTGTTGCACCATGTTATATTGTATTTAATGATATCAAATTTAATCAATTAATTCTCTGCTTCAGAGCTTCTGTTAATTGCCTGATGGGGCTTGGAAGAAATTTTTCTCTTCCACGAGTACGTAATTAAGCCTCTGTTGTTTTAACCTTCTGAAGCATTGTAGATTGGCCACAACTAGACGTGGGGGTGGGGGTGCTGGTGGGGCTCCTGCTGGTACTGACAACCTTTTTAGGTGCTTAGGCAGAGTCATGTCAACTGCTCGATATAGGGCCAGGTCAAACTGTCGAGGACCATTGGGTTTTTCCTTTCCTCTATGGTTTGCTTCCTAGGATCATGTGGCCATATTTTACTTAACTTACTTCTATGCAGTTGCACTCCCTTCAAGGCATTAATGGTGTCCCTGGGCTTTCCTGCTCTCTTTCTGGCCACCTGGTTATTTTTGAGGTCTTTGCTTTTTGTATCAAAGATCCAACTACATTGTTGGGTGTCTGGGGGTGGTTTGTGACTTGAGGTGTGGTGGAATGCATCTTCTTCTGAATTATTTTACATCTGTTACATGGTTGCTTGTGATTGTGGGAGACCGGAGTTGATGGTGGAGTCGATGATAATCTTTTTTTCCTACCCTGTGTTTTTTGACTGATTCAGCCACTGAATCAGAAGGAACATCTCTTTATGAGTTTCAATCGGACTCATTGAAATCTAATGTTGCCTACACATCATCTCTAATGCAATTACACTTATACTGCTGAGATATACAGATGCAAGCACAAGCACAGTAAATAAAACAAAATATAGCCCATGAACTGGCACCTCCTCTTTCTAGCGTAAGAAGTAAATGTAGATATTTCCAAAGGATTAAGTTAAACTGCATTTAATATAACAGGCATTTTTCAATTACAGTGTTGAGGAAACTTGATCTTGCACAAATTTGTGTACAGGTATGAACACTTGGCTCTAAATCTTATGTATGTCAACACTCGTAGGTGGTCAAATCCAAGACTTTGATTTAGCATACCAAAGCTTTATCCATTCAGATGGGATGGAGATGTATCCATTCATACTGGATTCATTTATTCATCCATTAACCACCATAAGGGAATATGAGCACATAGGTCAAAGACTCTTATGATATATATTCTGGGTTCAAAAGATGAATGTTGCAGAGAAGGAGAATGTGAAGAGTAATGGGATTTTGGTATTGCCCTCTTTTTATAAGAATTGGATGGACCCAGTTCTTTTCTTACTTAAAATGACTGAAAGCCAGAGTAATTTCGTAGAAATTGGATTCAGGCTTGGTTTTTATTAATTATGCAGGGGAAATATTGCTTTCTCTATGGGATTACTCACAGACATAAAGCGCGTGTTGGCTCAGGGCTCCAGGTTTTGTCTGCAAGGTCAGCTGCATGATTTTGTTTATCCTTGGTCTTCATTTAATTTGTGGATTCTTATTTTTTATGCATAATAACTTCCTGGCTGTCGGAAACTTCTGTAATCTTCCTTTTATATAAAAATCCTATAGTGAGATTTCGGTACAGCTAAATCACTTTCAGCATTCCTTTAGGCACTCACACAATCGCGTATATTCAAATTTGGTTAATAATGTGGGGGCGGATTATATTATTAACTCATACTGAGTAACACTTTATGTTATGGGTAGTCCCACTGGGGTCAGTGAGAAGCAAAGCACTGTGAAGGAGCAGGAGAGATGGTGGCCTCTGAAGGATAAAATAACCGTTGCTATTTTTCCATTTATTTGGTTTTTGTTTATTATTTTTGAGTCTTTTTATATTATCTTTAGATTACTATTAACTTGGAAGTTTCATTATACTATTGAAGCAAGGCCACTGTTTACATCAGGTTCACAGTGGCTTGTCAAACATTTAAGTCTGGTAAAACTAATTCTTATTTTTGAAAATTATTCATAATTTATACAAACTCCCTTCATGTTGAAACTTGGACACAGTCAACATTTTTGTCAAATTAGTTTGCAACTCTTAGGTTGTAAAAAAGACTGGTTCTAGATGATTTGTCACTATTTTTTAACTCAAATATATAATTTCTGGAAGTCTTTCATTTAAAAATGTTCTCTCATACCTTTGGTAGGAATGGGAGAACAGTGTCATTTGCAAAGCAGTGGGGTTTTTTGCAGACAAAGCTCTTTTTCATTTATTTAAATAAAACACTCTTAGTAACTTTCATTTGGACAGAGACCTAATGCCTATGAAAAGCAGCCAAATAACAGCATAGTGATTTGGCACCAAAATGCTCATAATTTTTCTTATCAGTTGACTGACTTTACATGACAAATATAATGCTGCAAGAAATTGAACTGCTATTAGGAAAGGGCTCATATTGAACTCTTTCAAGTAGGATGAATTTGAAAGTTCAGATCCTGCTCAAACATTATTAGACACAGTTTCTGCTTGAAAGGGACTGAATAAAGGAATTAGTGAGAATGAGAGAGAGAAAGATCCAATGGGAAAAAAGTATAAGGAGTAAAATCAAATGGGAATGTATTAGAGCGCAACGTACATATGCATACATGGAATAAAAAGGGGGTAGAGGTAGAAACATTTTGGAGAAAAACATGTAACAAAATACATTCTATATAAGGCTTTTAGCTTACATATTTGCCAGATGTTTGCTAGAGAAGAATAGGCCTCTATTTATTTAGAAAAAGTTTGTTAAAATTGAAGTTGCTAGGGAAGGAAGGTTAGCATTACAGCAGGGGAAAGCAATGTGTCTGAATTGGGGCTGGTAGAAGAGGGCATAGAGATTTCAACTTTTGAATTCCCAGGCAGCTTCCCACACCATCAGCCCATATTTCCCCACACAAACGGCTTAATACATTTTGCTGCTCATCATATTTTTCTGCCACAGGAGATGACCTCTTCTGCCAGTATTTTAAAGCCAACTCCACAAACTGATATTGTACACCCTAAAAAGATGCACCTTCCCATAGTAACATGTGGAGTCAGCAGTATCAAGAAATGGAGATTTTCCCCTGGTCTTGTGTGTGTTCCAGGTGAAACAGGTGATCAAACACTTGGAAACAAAAATATGGGACAAGGGTGCCATAGTGTGTCTATGAAATTTCTAAATGCGCTCATTGAACAGACGTGATAGTCACAAAGTTCTTTAGGAGCTATTATGAGATTTCTCCCTTGGATGTCCGCTCCTAGAAAACGTTCGAACACCTCTATCCAGATGAATAAACATTTCATATAATCACATTACATTCTGCAACAGCAAATACATATTGTGCCGTAATTTTTCTCTAATACCTACATTTCAGTAACTATGTATTATTAATACATTCTTGGTTTAACACATTTCAAATTTAACCCTAGATGCTACTCAGCATATAGACAGCGTGTGCTGGAATCCAGGTTAGAAATCTCATTATCAGTCTAAATACAGAGCTTTCACTTATTCTGTGTCAGTCTGCTAAGCATAAATAGATTATCAGACAATTTTTTATGGTCTTAGAGGCTGTCTAGGGCAGATTGGTAAAAGTTTGCTTGTGATCTAAAAACTGCTGTTGACTTGAAGGTTTAGCTTCAGAAGGGTTTAGCTAAGCTTTGAATACAATGCTGTTTTATTCTGTTATATCTGCACACAAAGCTTGATATTATATAATCTGGGAGATTTTTTTAATAAAAAATTTAAGACTGAAATGACTCTGCTTTCAGATATGTCAGTCTGATCAGATTTTAGTGTGTTATGTGTAACTTAGCCTAACAATATATGCCAGTGATGAGAGATTTATGGGTATGGGCAACAAGCTGCTAAGAGCAAAGCGACAGGCCATCAGTATCTTATAGGTAGTGTGGTCAACTGAACTGAGTTAGTCTTTTTCCTACAATGAATGTCTGTTAGCATATGGATTCTCTGAGAAATACATGTTACTACATGAGTCTGTTGTCTCCCCAGTGGTCTATTCTGCGTTTCAAAGCTCACCGCTATACAAGTTTTAGCAAAAGAGTTTTGACCTTTCTTATGAAAGTTTTCATAAAGATCTTTCAAGGATAGTATTGGGTCCAGAGATAAATGGCTTTATGTGAGACAATCAGTTAGTTTACAGCAAAGGTGGCCAGAAATGAAAGTGACGTTTGCCAATCCTGTTCTATTGCTGAACGTTTCATAATGCTTAGCTAAAATAATCTTTCTTCTAGGCATAAGATTTGCAGCTCTGCTGCCCTCAAAAGCAGCTTGGTACTTATAATATAAATTATAACTATCTTGCTAAACAAAGAACGATATAGAAAGGCTACGTGCAACTACATAAATGAATAGTTCCCATCACAAATTGTCTCCTTTGAAAAATTCTGGTAAAAACAATTCAGTTCCATTGACAGAAACTGTTTTTTGTTGGGTTTTTTTTTTGTCAAAAACAAAATGAAAAATGTTTTCATTGTCTGCAGATCAGAACTGATCATTTTCCACCAAAACCTGCCAGTTCAGGAACACTTGTCTGGAAAAAGAAATTCCTTGTATAATATTAATGGTTTTACAACACCCAATTTTTGTCATGGAAACTCTTGATGGCATGTTTGAAACCATTCTTCCAAAATATATTAATGTGCTCATCTGTTTTAGGGAGGTTTGGAGGAAAAGATCTGGAAACTCCCGAAGAAAGTTAAATATGCTTTCAGATCTTTTTAATAATTCCTGAACTGTGAGAGCAATGAAAGAGTTTGAAATCCTTATATATGAGAGAAATGTTTTTTTCAGGACGACAATGTGCTTTCAGATTTCAAAAAGGAATAATTTAAAAGCTTTACATCAAAATATAAGACAGACAAGGATTTTGGTGGGTGATATCTTTTATTGGACCCACTGCATGTTTGGTAAAAACTTAGGCAAGCTTTCAAACTCAATATATGCTTTTCAGGTTACTCTAGGCATATGTATTTCCCTAAATCCCATTACATACCTATACGCACGTAGACTATGAGGCTTGGCCAAAAGAAGTAAATGAATGTATGCTTTATTTTCTTGCTTTTTCATGTCCTTTGTTGATTTGAATGTTGTTTTATGGATGTGTGTCTAGCTTTAGGCTGTTGCAATTATTAAGTTTCTTCATGGAGAACTTTTTTACAGACAAAAGAAACGAAATAAATAAAGTGGTATGAAGAACTGCAGGCACAGTCTCAATTATTGCAATATGAGGATCATTTGGGCTAAGGTCGGGGCCTCTTGCTGTCTTGCCCTGCTGCTTTGGGCCAGGCCCAGGGCCCACGACCATGGCAGTGGTCGCAGCTGTGGCAGGGCACAGCCACTAGTAGGCCCCCCTCTGTCCTTCCCGGTTCCCCACCACCTCCCCTCCCTGCCATCTGTTGTTGGCTGGGGGGGGCATTGGCCCCTGGCTCCAAGAAGCAGACCCATGGGAGAGAGGCCAGCACCACTGGACCGTTCTGTCCCCTCCATTATGGCAGTGCTCCAGTCCCCTTCATCCTCCTCTGCCTCCAAGGACAAGCTCTCCACTCCGGCCCCCATCACCAGTGTCATGGCAGCACTCCACCTTCTGTCTCTATCTGTGTAGAGCACTCTGATTGCCTGCTGAGACAGCCAATAACAGTGCAAATGAAGCATTATAGACAGACAGACTAAGGCTTTTATAATACCAGAATTTGGGAGATTTCACATCTGTACAATTAACAATAAAATTATAAGACACCATGATATATATCAAGAGTACAGATGCCAAGAAAGTGCATTTTTAATATTTAAATTAATTGATTACATTCATTAATCACATTGGGACTGAAATTTTCTTTCCCGGCTTTACTTAAAAGGACCATTAGCTCAGATTGAAACTAAGTAGAGATGTATACAATGAGTGATGTGTAATGTCTGCTTATGGACTGAAATTAGAATATCCCATTCACTAATACAATAACACTGCCATGCTAAATTTGATGTCGTATTTTTGCATGTCATAAGGCATTGGAGATTATCAAGCTACATATGACAATAGCAAATTTCAGTAGTTTGGGGGGCTGTGCATTATATGACATGAAAACCAGTGGTGGCCCAACAATAATAAAGTATCTATAATTCAGTAATTAAAAAGCAATCCAAAGACAAGACCAAATTCTACAAAAGCAATATGATTCTGCTAATAGCTTCTGTATTGCGTACAGATACTTACTGGAACATCCTGGATGTTACTACAGTGTCTCTGATATGCATATTGCAGAAACCACCATTACAAATATTCATCGTGAATATGCTTAAAATAGCTTCTAAATTCACGTGCTTTATATTTTTTCTCATATTTATATGCCACTATATACATGCTAAGAATGTAACACCTTATAACGCCTCTTAGGATGTGAAATAAGCCTTGAATAACAATGTTTATATTTTCCTTTTGCATTCATAGGAAAAGTCACGGCTACGGTGTAGTAACATTAAGGCTATCATTAACAGATAACAAGGATTTAAAATGTAAAGTCTAAAGATTGTTAGAAACTTTCTTCTTCAGCCTTTCCCTTCTGAAAATGTCTAGTTTCTTTGACAAAAAAAAATAGGCAATCGCATTTGTAATGATATATTAGCTATATGAGACTGCTACCAAAGATGATCCTGGTTTATTAGTTATTGATAAATATCTACGTTATTTTAAAGTGTTAAATTTACGCAATGAACTAAAACAGCTCATGCAGTAAAAACACATATTTATGCCAAATGGTTTGCATAATGAAGACTTTTAAAAACATACGTGGGATGACGGGGAGAAATGACCTTGAATTCCAACATAGCTTTCTGTATTTCCTTGTGCATACTGGGTAAAACTCAGCTATTATTCATCTTGTCCAGAGCTGTTCAAACCAATACCCAAAATCACAGGAGCAGAAAGAGCCTGCATACTCCCAGGTTTTGGACATCTCGGAGCAATTCAGATATGGGATTAATTATCCTCTGAGGTCCTGGTTCAGTGATGTATATAAGCACATGCTGAATTTTAGGTACCCCGATGATTCCATTGAAACAAGCATTTCTGCGATGAAATGTTTCTCATTCAATGAAAAAAATGAATAAATAATAATAATAATAATGATAAAATGAGAACATTTTTCATCCCATGTATGCTGCTTTTAATATCTTTGTGACTTACTTATTCATTCCTCTTCATGCCTGCAAGCCAAAACATATATCATACATTGATGGTTATTGGTATTTTGGGATTTCATAAAATAAGCCCTTTAACTTCCTCCAAAAATAAAAGGTGCTAAGAAACTGAAAGAATGCCTCCCTAGATGTAAATATTGCAATGCTGGGGCTGCATTGAATATTGCAGCTACTCTAGGAACTGGCATTATTGCCAGCACAGGATTCAAGTAAGTGCATGTTGAACTTGTCTGCTTCCTATAAAGGCAACCATGAGACACTTGTCTTCTCAGCTAGGGACAGACATTCGAAAAGCCTGAGCCTGAATTGATTCACTCTTTGCAGGTCAGTCCTACCTGGCTAGGCTTTGTAACTGCACAGACATCCCAGACATGCAGGCAAATGCCTGTAGTGGTTCAGGCTAGAAGCCAGGGGAAGCTAGAGCAGTCCTCCCTTCCCTTTCACAGTGCCGAGCTGAGAGGGGTGTGGCCAGGCCCTGATAGGATGCTCTGATAGGTAGCCCCAGCTCCCCCCGCCCCCCTTCTGACCAGTCCAGCAGGGAATTGATAAGACTGTTTATCATCCCTAACTCAGTGTTTATCAGCCCATGAAGAAAACAACAGAGGGACATTACCAGCCACCTGTTGATTCTGCCTTTGTCCCACTTGCTATAGCACAGATCATAGCCAGCATGTGGTCTGCTAGCTAATGCTGTGTGTCTGTGTAAGGCAGAGGGGATGGGGAGGAGAGGAGGAGAGCAGGAGGAAGCCTGGCAGACCCCTGCAGTCTCTGCTGAGCTCCAGCCAGGGAGCAGAGGGGAGGGGCCAGCCATGCTGCAGAGCAGAGAGCCCCACCCAGCCCAGAGAGCATGCTGGGATGCTGGGGGACTGTGATTTAACTTAAACAAGGAAAGGGTTTGGGACAGATATTGCATAAACTGGTTTGACTCAAATCAGTTAAGTCAGCTACTACATTCAACCAGGTTTATCTCAAAGTGGTTTCAGCCATTTTCAAACCGGTTTATGTGCACTGACCCTCTGTGCTGTTACAGGATTAACTGAGTTTCTGATAATTTAACAGATAATCTCCAGTCTGCTGAGGAGTTGACCAATGAGATGTAACCTGTTGGATGCTGAGATAATCCATCACGGATATATGCTGAGATCATGCCTGCAGCGCCATTGCCTGAAGAATTCTCAGCACCACATGTTGACTATCAAAGTCAATATTTCCTTTAAGTTGTACGTTTTCTTTGATAGAAAAGTTTGAAGTGCATTAGCCAGGAGTCCAACAGACATTCAGTCTGTGAAATTCACCCTAGTTCAGGGGGCTAATGGAAGTCTTTTATCATATTTATGAACTAGTTAATTAATTTTTACTGCTGGTATTTACAACTGAAGCTAAATAGTCCAGGTACCTTTATCTCTCACTTCTCTAAGGCTATCCACACTGGAGCATATGGAAGAGTTAAGATATTTCTACAGTATAACATCCAGGGAGAATAAATATAATTCCAAATATTGTGACAGTCATATCTAGATGGTGTATTTTAATAGTGACAAGGCACGATGCATATTGAAGATCTTGTAGGAGTGAACAAACATCCATGTTTATAGGTGGGGGAAAAAAAGACCTGGTTGTTTTCTGTTTATAAGGACTATTTTTGTATCATAATTAGAAGGCACATAAATAGCTTGTTTTGTTGTTTAATGTAGGAATAAGTGAAGATTGAAGAATGCAAAATAGTAAGAGTATGGTGGAAGACCTCTAAACTTGAATATACTTGCTTTTGATAATCTGATTTTCAGTTGGCTTTTATTCTCTGATTTTATTTACTGGTATGTGACATTGCTTTGCAATTGTTTGTACAATCAAAGGTAAGGTTTATGATTTCTCTGCAAATATCTTTGTTTTATAAAGTCTCTTCTAGCTGACCTGTACTGTCTCCTTATTTTCTAGATCACAGGACTGAGAATGCTTTATCAGCAGTGATATAATTTACAAGTCCTAATAACATTAATAAGAGTTCTCTGCTTCTGTTTCAAGTACAGCAACAGAAGAGATGTATCCAGCATATTAAAATGTAAATCATCACTCGGGATATGTCAAGATTATTAAAATTAAATAAATGTGCTACAGGTTTTGCACTGAGACAGGCTTTTTAGCAAAAAATGTACCTCTGCAGCAACAAATAAAAAAGGAAACATAAGAGTTCCCATCCATGAAACCCTTCAGAATAAGTTTTGTATGTGCTGGTATATATTGGGATTGGTTACTGTAATTGAAAGAATTTCAACCAAAGCTTTTTTTTCAGCCAAGAAAGAAGATTCAGTGATAAAATATTTCTCTATTTTGGTTTTGCTTCATCAAATTGCTCGTATAGAAACAATAAATGTTTTTAAAAAATCAATGTTAATGTTTCAGAATGAAAAAATGTGGTATTTTTTTTATTTAGACTGACTTCATTTCATATGCAAACTAAGGAAATCCTGTCTTCATGAACTACAATAGGATGTAGGTACACAACTAGCTGTATAGCTCTGCTCAAAAACTAGTCATCCATAGCCCATTATCAAACTGGGAAGAAGTATCGAGTGGATTTCCCAAGGGATCAGTTTGGGTCTATTACTGATCAATATCTTCATTAATTGTTTAAGAGGTGGTCTTGAGCATGTGCTTAGTAGAGCTGCAGAAGATACCAAGCAGGGCTGGGTTCAAGACACTTGAGAACATAGGAGTTATATTCAAAACGATCTAAACCAGAATGATTAACTGGACAATTGGCCTGAATTAAAACAGGATAAAGTTCAGTACAGAGAAACACAAAGTCATATATTTAGGAAGAAACAACCAAATGCACAGATACAGTATGGGGAACAACTAGCTTTGCTGCAGGTACTGCAAAAAAGGATGGGTCTACATGGAAAATTGTTCCAGAAAGAAAAAAAGCTAGCAGTATAATGTGATATTGGAATATTGTATGCAAGCGGCATGAATTGATTCTTCCACTCTGTTCAGCGGTGGTGATCAATTGTTCCCTGTGTTCACAGGGCTAGGGCAAGAGATAGTGGGTTTGAATTGTAGCAGGATAAGATAGTGGGAGGAACTTTCTATGGCAGTGATTAAGTACTGGAAGAGTTTATGTAAAAAAACTGTGGAGTCTAGTCTCCATCCTGAATGTCTTTAGGTGGAAGCCTGGAAATCAGACAAACACTTGTCAGAGACTGTTTAAGCAGACAATCCTGCCTTAAGCAAGGAGTCGTAGTTCATGACCTGTTGAAACCTCTTTTATTCCTATATTTTTGTGCATGTATTATTTTGAAATTTCTTTCCGTTTATTTTTTAAAAAGCAGAAGAAAAATCATTGATCATAATCTCAATTCAAACTGAAATATGGGTTTGTTTCAATTTTGGTTTTGGTAGTTTGGGGGTTGTCAGCAAGTCAAATTTAGATTAACTCAGGAAAAGTGGCCTTAATGCACGAACAGTGAGGCAGCGGTACAGGCTGCCGAGGGAATTTGTAGAATCTCCTTCATCTGAGGTTTTCAAAAGGAAGGTGGAAAAGCATTTGATAGAGACAGTTTAGGAATAGCTTTCCTGAATTCATGCAGGTGTTTGGACAAGATGACTCTTGAGATCCGTCCCACCCTCCTGGCACCCTCCGCGGTCTCTGGGTCCGGGCGAGTCCCTTCCGCTCCACTGAAAGTATGAATGCATTGTCTCCCATAACAATCCACCTTCTCCTCTTGGACAGTTGCAGATACAAACCTTTGCACTGAGATTTTCAAAGCTGCCTGTAGGATTTGGTCACCCGATTCCTGTTAAATTATACATAGAAACTGGACATCTAGGACCTCTTGGGAGACTGAAAATTTCACTCTTCCCCTGTTATGTGCATCCATTGTCCCCATTTATCCAGAGTATCCTATTTCCAGACAAAGGATAATCATTAGCTGTGTTTTCCACTGTGAAATATGTTACCTGAAGGCTCCCCTCATCCCCCCAAATACTGTGCAACACTTACAAAGAAATGAGTAGAGAATTTTTTATGTTGATTAAAAAAGAGCTAAACCAGACAGGGGTGCTAATCATTGGTGTTGGTATTATTTTTATAACAACTAGTACTAGTGCTGCCATCACCAACAACAACTTTCCCATTTCAGAGTGGTAACAAATCACCGCAGCAGATGCTAAATTCATGTAGCAACTCTATCCTGTCAAGAAGCAAAAAGAAAGGTTTCCAAAGCATACTCTTAATAGCATTCATTCCTTATTTTCTAGACACTGTGATTGCAAATGGTCAATTATGCATTCACACAGCATACAGTCATTCACTGTAAGTAAAATTCATTAGGAGAGGCTTATAAATATAGCCAATGAAAATGGTGCCAGAACCCTTGCTTTCAATAACTGAATCTGGTTGCTCTGGTAGGCTTCCTATTAGCGCTGTAATATTTTATGATGAGACTAATGCTATTTGCAGATAGTGTGAATGTTTCATTATGTATCCGTTTGGGCAGATTTTATTTATAATTCAGCTTTTACTGTAGCATAGTCTATCATCCACTTACATATGCCTTACCCGGATCGTTCTTTTATAAAAAGGGAGTAAGAAAATGGTATCTGGTACAAATATTACAGTTTGCACAGAAATTCTCTAAGACTGAGCTTCCACCACTGAAATACCTTTTCATACTGTAGATAAGTCTTTATGTAGATGCTTGGAAGACAGAAAAATATTATTGTGTACCTATCCTGGGAGACATCTTACATGTCTAGGGGCTGATTCAACAGCAGCTGAAGTCAATGGGGAGCTTTCCCTGAGCCCTATAGTTAGGCTCTAACTATCCAAACTTGCACAGTTCAGGAGTGTTTGGAGAGGTCGTTTCAGTGTGAGGCAGCCTCCAAGTAGGACTTCCATTGCTTGGGTGCCAGCAGTGGCCATGATGGGCTTTCATTTCTACCTCTGAAAATGTCTGAGAAATTTGCAGAAGTAGAAATCTCAAGAGAAGGAGCATACAGGCATGTCAGCCTGTAGCCAGGTACTCCCTCTCCCCTGCTCCCCATGCCTTCCCCATGGTGCATCCTAGTCTGGGGAAGGATGAGGGAGCAGCAGCAGCTGGGTTCTTCCAAATCACAGAAGAGTCAAGTGTACAGGCATTCATCCTATCAAGAGAAAGTCTTGCAAAGAAGTGTGAAGGTGGAAAAAGTGTCTTGCCGATAGGACATGTTTCCTCTAGGAGCAGCCGACTGAACAGCTGTATGCTGGCAATTTCTATTGGAAGAGTAGCAGTTATCCCAGTAGACATGTAACGCATGTATCTGGCTCACGTATGCATTACTTGATGCTACATAGACAAAAAAAGACACAATTTAGAGGATAAAAAGTTCACATTAACTTCACTGTGTACTATAGTTTGTGGGTTAACATTAAAGGTCTTTAAGGAAGAATTTTAGTCTAAGGAGGAATTTCAAAGAATCAAGCGTGATTGAGGTAGGAACAGGAAGAAGGTGCAAAGGTGCAAAGGGGAGGTTAAGAGAAGGATGTATGTATACATATATAGGTATATGCATGCATTGGTCTTTGCGTAGATAAATATACGATTGTGTATATGTGGGTATGTGGATATTCAGGGCGTCGAAGGGAGGGATTGAATCAGGACAACCACCCCAGGCCCCACACTTTGGGGGCCTCGCGGAGCTGGGCAGAGCAGCAACTCCGCATCCAGCCACTTGCTACCCACCCTTGCCACTGCTGCCACTGCCACCGCCAATGGTGGACCAGCTTCTTCAGGTCCGGGGCCCGTGGGACTGGAGTGGGGGCAGGGCCCCACATGAGCTGATTTGCCCTGGGCCCTGCACCCTGCTCAGGCTGGCTCTGGGGACATGTATACATATAAGCGTGTACAAAAGTGTTAACTAGCAGCAGTTTTTATTCCAAATCCACAGCAATTATTAAGCCTAATTTGAAGAAAAATGTGTTTTGCGTGTACAGATTCAGATGGAAAATTACCAAAAGAAAAGATTAAACTGGGAAGGAAAAAAATCCACAGGTTTTCATATTTTTTCCTAATGAACTCTGATGTGAGCATGCAGTCTCAGATCATGGCAGTGGTTTCAAAAGAACAAAACTGCTTGGTGATGACTCATCAAATACAGCCTTTTGCTTTCTCACAGATGGGTTTTTTTGATATTCTGCTCACACATTCTTTAAGTTACAGTGGGCCATGAGCCAACATCCTATATATATATAGTATAGTATAGATATATATATATATCTCTATATAAATATATTTATAAAATATATATATATATATAGTATGTATTTATATAAATAATCCCTCAACCTTCAACATATATCATACATCAGACATATAAGAATAAATGCAGGAAGACAGGTAGTTTATATTAATTGCCAGTCAGAATTAAGGTTGTATAGCGAATTCATGTGCATTTCCATACTTTCAAATGAAGGGTGCTTTTTGAAGTATAATATAATCTGTCCTGGGTTTCTGCTGGGTGCTTTTCTCTCAATCACAGCATTCAGTTATGCCCATTAAAAATCTTATATTTTGTGACCCTCAGTTCCAGCACATTTATTGATGTTGTGCCTAGGACCTGTTTGCTCGTTAAATTGCTAGGGTACTTTTTGTAAAGAAAAGATTCTAAATAAATATATTTTCATGTTTTTAAAATACAGCTTCTATGGACAACTGTGCCAGAATTCAGGACTGGCTTTTTCAGGTGGCAGTGAAGTGCAAACTTTTTAGATAGACAAGATTGGTGGAGAAGTAGAAGCCCCAACAACCATCATATGTAATGAATTATTTGAGTTTAAAGCGCATCCCTCGTGATTCATGAATCACACATTATCCATACACAATTCTTTCTTTATGCATGAAATATGTATTTTATCCTGCCAAAAAATATGTTCTGTCTTGTCTAACTGATGAAGAGACAAAACCTTCATTGGTTAGAGTTCAATGAAGTATACCCAGTTTTCTTTGTTAGCAAGATGAACCAAGCATTACTTATCATCCTACAGAATGGTGGGATGAGGTACGGAGAAGCAAAATCACTTAACAAGAGGTCAGTGGCAGAACTAGGTTTGTCCTTAAAATAAATAGGTAATATTACTGCCAGACAATTGCTCTGTAGAATAAATTGAATAAAAGAGCTTGTGTGTTTAATAATAAAATGTCTACAATGACTATATAATCCATTATTTGCAAGCTGTAGTGGAGACTCAGGGATATAATGCAAAGCAGCTCAGTTGGGAAATTAATATTTATTACAAGATGAAGAAAGTTTGATTGAATACAAAATGTGGTTTCTCATATGCGTTGGTCCAGATTAAAGAATAAAACACTCCAAAATCTGCTTCACTCCCTTACTTCACGTGCATTTATTGTTTTGGGGAAGAACATTTCAATAGCAGTAGTGTCAGTAAAAGCAAGCTTCTACCATAAATTCAGCAGTAAGATGGAAGGAAGGATGAAACTTTTCTTAGCAGGCTGCAAATTAAATTTGGCAAATTCTGTAATTCAGCTTTTCAAGGGCATCTGACATTTTAGGGTATGAACTGAAGATTTATCCATTGTGGTTTAGGATCTTTTATTGCCCCTTGGGCATCATAAGTATAAATCAGTTAAAAAACTGGAATGAAAAAGCAACGACATTCACAATCCACTTTACTATTTTATGCTATATAATAGATCGTTAAAAAATCCCCAGGAGCTAATTCTTGGAATCAAGGGAAAATCCAAGAAGGAACCAGCAATTCCTTGTCGTGGCCCTTTAGTGCAAAATATTTTGAGGGGTGTAGAATTAAGTGGAAAATCTGTGCAAAATGCTCGGCTTGTTTCCACAGCTAAGGTGTTGAATGCCAGTCCATTGGGGTTTTCATGTAGGAGAAGCAACAGTGTCAGGGGCAGGGGCAAGGTTAAGTGATGCAAAGCAAGGTGGTTTTGCTAAAAGCATGTTGACGCTCACTGGGGACATTGCAGGAGGAAGAGGAAAAAGGACTTGCAAGGATAAACAGCCAACACAAAAAAATAAGTGCAGCTTGGGAACGCCTGACAGAAGAGGCAGCAACATCCAGAATGCTGCAATTGCTTTTTGTTGCTGCTTTGTTCTCGGGTCAGTCTAGCACAATGCAACTGCCCACTTGCCCCAAATGCTGAGGACAGTTACCTGCATTTATGAATACAGGAGAGCTCAGCTCACCTGGAGGGGCCTTGGATGAGCATCACTTAATAAAATTTGCCTCCATGGTACTTTCTATTACCATGTAATATGTAATATAAATATATATTACATATATGTAATATGTCATATAAAATGCATATTGAATTAGGTCCCACTGTGCTAGATGCTATGTAGACTCTTGGCAAGAAACAGTCCCTGTCCCACTGTTCTTAGAAGTTGATTCGACATAACAGTGTATGGATAAATGAGAGTTTTATACAGTACTACTAGCAGTAATAATAATCCCCATCATCACCATCATTACTCCATTTTCACAGGGTGGGAGCTGAAGCAGAGATCAACGACTTTTCCGGTATCTTGATGCCCTCCGGTTAGCAAAGCCACCCAGTGGGAGATGAGGATTAATTTAGGTTTTGTGATGACTTAACACAAAGCAAAAAAATATATTTTTATATATGAACTTTGTTGCAAGGAACGAGATTTGACCCTCAATTATTGATGCACCTTCAGTATTAGAGCTGAGTTCACACCTATTAAAAAATCTCTGCCATCAACAGAATACAAATGAACTAGGAGGATGGAGGATTATCTAAAGCTCAGCAGAAAAAGATGTGGAAGAGAAGGTGGGTCCTATTTAAAGGGCAGCTCTTTCGCATCTGATGGCTCAGCAGCATGAAAGACTTGAAGTGGAACGTCAGCCAAATGTTATGAATCTGAAACATAAAAGATCCTTTGAATAAGCAATAAGCTATTGAGCTTACTCTTGAATTTCAGAGAGAAGTTAGTTTGCTGAATGACAGTTTGCAACAAACAGTCAGCTAATGTGTTGTACAAGTTAGAGCTGTCCCTTCTAACTCACTGAACTCAGTCGGAGATCAAAAGGCAAGTAATCTAATTAACCACCTGTGGAGCTGCTACTGGAAGAGGGTGTCTTCCATTTTGTTCTGCTCTTTCTTGGGCTTCTGAAGGCAATAAATAATAGAGGACTTGGCGAGTTATCTTCTTACTGAATCCCAAACCAGTGAATCTCATTCCCAACTCTCATTTTGGGAAACATTGCAGCTGCAGGGCCTGGTCCTCAATGTGCAAATTCTCTCGTGTCTTTTATTAGCTTGGTTTCTACTGTTACCTGTAAGGGCCGATTCTGTGAAATGTCTCTTGCTACTAATGGCCGAATGGCTTCTCTTCTTTTTGACTCGGGCCAAAGGACTCGGGCCTTAGTTCAGACACCGTCCATGGCAGGGACCTGTTATTTCTTCAGAATTGACCTACTGTTGTTCACCTAGTGAAAGCAATCTATTTCTGAGGTTGGATCCTCTGGCCAATCCCAAGTACTAAAAAGGCAGGATTTGGAGAGGGATTCCCAGGAGATATCCTTGGGCAACGCAGAGCTGAGAGCAATAAGGAGAGGAGGAGGATGAAGATCTGCACTTGACCGGATAATTATTGTTCGTTGGTATTGACACATGGCTTTGCCCAGTTCTTCCACCAAGCTATAAGGATGAGACGAGAGGTAAGGCTGTGGCCAAAAGAGCTTCTGTGATGGAGAAGATCCTCCTTACCCTTACACATTGCCTTCTCACCCTATTCCTATTCCTTATCCTCAATAGCTAAACTGGGAACTGAGGACAGAGGCTGGGCCTGATATAACTAATTTACGTATTCTAACGGCTCACATTAGCAAGGTAAATTTAATCACAAGAACAACATCTGTGGATGCCATCCTTTAGGGCTTTTGGTTTACGTTTTCCTTAGATTACCTGGAGAAAGAACAGATCATGGCAAACTTATCTGTCATCCTCCACTGCTTTCTTTTGCTGGCTTGACAGATGTTGAGAGCTTTGTATTCAAGGTATAAGCCTCACTTGAAAACAAGACTTGGCAACGTACAATTGAGGGGAAAATGGTCCGGGAAGTCTTACATCCTTCACAAATAAGGAACTTAACACAATTTCCTATGTGTTAAGGTGGCAAGAATGTCAGTTGTTTTGCTGAGTCTTCATGAAACTTAGATGCTAAAGCCTTGGTTTGACTAGCCAAGGTAATTATTCTTGGCTGATGTTGGCACAGGGCTTTGGTTCAACAGTCACTATAAGTCTCTCTGGCTGCCTCATTACTAGCCTCCAGAACCTGAGGTGGTTTGGCAGCAGAGCCTTAAATACAGGGAGGCGCAAGGATGACCTTGTGCTGTGATTATGGCAAGCTGATGCTTATGAGGAACAACAAAATCTGAACTTCATAGAAGGAGGGAAGCCTAAAACTTGTGACATCAGGGAAACATCTGTGTTTTCTACTGAGGACACAGCAGAGACTTGGCGCCTTTGCAGTTATAAATGCTGATATGAAAATGAATTCTGTTCTCATTACAAGAATAATTTAGATTTGTCTTCTTTTACATATTAGCCTTAACTCTGGGAAAAAAACCCTGTTCTTTACCTCCAATTGACTATGTTTTAGAGTTTTTGATGGGTCTATGTGACATGTAAGAAATATCTTGCTTTCTTTGAGCGTTAGAGAAGTTGCAGCCCTTCAGACCTTTGCGGTAATAGCAATGAGAGGTACCAGGTGTGGGGAATGAGCACTGCCAAGCGAGTGTATCCTTTCATTTGGCTTAACATGTGCCACAACCGACTGAAACCAATTGCACTTCACTCTTGGTCTGAGACTTCATTTTATTTACAATTGTCCCTTTGTGGTGCTAGAGAGTTACAATAATTTGATGTATTTTCTTGCCAGCGTGGTGTAGTTTCTCTCTTCTTGCAATTAATCTTATAACAAAACAAGCAATGACACAAAATTAATCAACTGCTGTGACAAAAGGATTGTGATAGAAAGAGGAATGTTTTTTTCCTGTCGTTCTCTTTTCTGGAGTGACAGCGGAAGTTTAAACAAGCCGAGGCTGTGGCACAAGATCCATCTTGCTTTAAGAGAGAAGTTTAAATGACAAATTAAATGGCACGTTCATATGAATCATTTAAAAAAATGTGATCCTCCTTAAGCCATGGGCTAGCAACCTTCAGCTGGTGAATTGGATCTGGCTTATAGAGCCACTGGATCCAGACTGCAGAGCTAGGGCTTTGGCAGTGGTCAACTGGGTGGCAGAGAGAAATGGCACAAGTGGCCGTGTCGTAGATCCAACATGAGTTGGGTCATTTTGGCCTTCCACCAAGATTGCCAACCCCTGCCTTAGACCATTGCACCAATGTTTTCTCCTTTCCTGCTTCCCTTCTCTTTTTTAACCCCAGTCCCATTTCGGGAGCAAGAGAGGGAAGAAAGGAAGAGAAGTAAAGAGGATAAAGGAAG
>JAGPOW010003447.1:29278219-29298461 GCA_030014935.1 Caiman crocodilus | reverse complement strand
TTTAGGGGAGAAGATATATGGTATGAAGAGATGGAGGAAAGCCACAAAGTTCAGGGCAAGATCCATTGCTGAATGCTCTCCATATTTTTGCAGTCTTCAATTTGCAAATTGAAATTTAACCATAACTGAGCGAGAAAAGGTGCAGCTCCAGTTTTAATTCAGCCAGTTCCAAGCCTTCTTACAGCTGGAGAGAATTGGGATTTTTCTCAAGGTCCCAGCTAACCACAAATGTTTCTTTCATATGACAAACCTCTCCATGCACACCCTGCTTTTGAAATCCTGTTGTGAACCAAAATCACCAGGTCTTTAGTAATAAAAAAGCAGGTGCAGTTCTGCTCTGTCCACAGAGGCAATGCAAAGGTCCAGTATTTGCCTAAGCAGCAGGCCAGTCCGTGTGTATTGCAGGCTTTTAATTTACGTTGCGTGTAATTGTAAATGAATGGGCCATTTCATGGCACCCAGCCGCATATATTTTCCTTAAGTAATGCTTTCTAATTCCCATATCTAGCATATTAGTTATAATTCCTGATCAAGTCTCATTTTTGCTTGCTTTTTTGTTTTTCACATCATCATGCATCCTTCAACCTTTTTTCCATTAGGCTGGGTTTTGACCATGTGGTTCAGCAAAAGTAGATTTCCCTGTTTCTTTTTGTTCCCCTAACTGGTAGGCTCTGCTTTTTAGGCAAGGTAGATGACTTAATTTTGAAGCTTTCTCATCTTGTAATAAGCTGCAGCTTCAGCTGCAATTTTTGTTCACTATTCTGCTATTGTTACCTTTCTTTTGCCATATTTCCTCCCCGGCTGGCCGCTGAATATGACTGTATGACTAGTGCTACTGCTGCTCTTTCTAAGCTTGGAGTTAGCTAAAAATACCCGCACTCTCACTGAGTCAGTCTTCCAGGGGGTGGGTAGTTGGTATATGTACTGTATTTATAAAATAGTTATCTTTTTAGCCAGGTGATGGGATTTTTATGTCTGGTATTGGATTATGGAAGTTGTATTTGTTGGCATCCTCCATACTTGTAAGACAAAAATATCTTGAAGTCAAATGGCAGCTGACCAAGAGTTAATATTTTTAAGAAGGCTACTTTATAGTTGAAAGCTTGTCCAAAATCTCACCCAGCTATACAGTTTGTCCAATAAAAGATATGACAAAAAACCTTGCCTCTCATTAAAAATAAATAATTAAAAATAAGGATTTTTTTTATATGCACAGAAACCTTTTTTTCTATATTATTTCGTATCTCCTTATCTGTCCACTGAGCTCTACAAACTCAATTTGAACCAGGCACTTTTTTCTTTTTTAATAACTTAACAGCAGAACCAGAGCCCTAATATGTGGGGTACTTCAATACTTCTTTTGAAAAGATGATACACTGTAAGCCTTCATATCTATACAATAATTAAGAACTAAGTCTTAATGCCCTTTCTCCTATCTGTAATCCTAGCGAGGTGGATAGAACTACTGATATGAGTAAGGATTTAAGGATCAAGGTCTAATCCCGTTTAGAAGCATTTTCTAAAATTGTCCTGGACAAATTGTTAAAGGCTTGCAATATAGATCTAACTGAATTGAAAACTATATGCTGCGAAAGTAATTTGTGAGAGGATAAAGAACTGCACCAGATAAGTTTTTCAGTACATTCAGAGGTGTCAATTTTGACCACTTAGTAACTTTTCCTTGCATAGGTACCTCCAAGATTAGTGCTACAAAAACCCCAATGATGGTTACTTGTGATCCTTCTGTCCGGGGTAATAACTCCTACATACAGACTTTTTAATAGTCCAGATGTTTGTTCAACACAGATGCTTTTGTTCAGTCTACCACACTGATGAATGAACATCTGCCCATTTTGGTTGTCTTACGGTACGGATAGTCACAACATTTGTAGCTCTGTCAAAGGAGGATACCAACATAAGCTGGTTCATGACTCTGTAATGACACAAGAGTAGCAAAACTGTTGCAGCTTTAACCCTGCTTCCTCCAGGGTCAAAATCAGTGTGATTTGGCTAATTAACATCACAACAGTTACCTCTCACATTTAACAGTTGCAGCATAACAGCTGATGCACACTCCCCAGCAGCAGCTCTCCTTTCCCTTGTAAAACAAAGACAATGCCCGTCCATGCCCTTGGGTGCTGACACTTTGAAATTTGTCCATAAGGGTCTTTTGCTCTACGTAGTAATGCTGGCAAGTCACTAAGGATGAAATTTGCCCTTGTGCAAAAGGCCCATGAAAGACATAGACCTTCCGTCAAGGCCTCCAGTTGAAGGCCTCAAAGTCCTAAAACTTTATGCTGGCTCTCAGAAGGGGGGTTAGGCTTACATGAATAAGTACAGCTTGTTTTGAAGTTAGGATTAATTCTCAGTCTCTTAGGAAACCAGAGAAAATCACAGCATGGCATTTCAGTAGGCAAGCTACAGCAACTGAAATAATAAAGGAACTCCCTTATTAAGGAAACTAAAGGAAGCTTTTTGATTATTATTTCATCCCCTGTATTTTTATGACTCAAGTTGCTTTTCAAGAATACTGTAAGCTGAATTGGATTTAACCCAAAGGAGGTTAAAAATGGAGAGAACGCCGATTCATCAAGAGTGGATGCACTGGGAATAATGAGAAGCACAGCCAGGCAGCTCTTTCAAGACATGGCTTCAAGCGGGAGAAGCTACCATTTTATAGATCCTGTATCAGGAACCAAAAATAAATAGACCTGCAAGCAAAAGAGAGTAATTTTTCTGTTCCTGTTTTAGGCAGGGTATAATCCAGCAGGCTGACCTCGCGGAGTTGTGACCAATCCTGTGCAGTCATTTAAATGTTGCGCTTGTTCATCAGCCAACCAGACTGTTCCATTTGCTGGCCCATGGTATGTTGATCATGCTCTTTCTGACCGTGCCAGATTACCGTACTAAGTAGGTCTGTGTGGTATCAAAAATCAACCTTCTCTTCAAAACAATGCTCTTTTCAATTACTTTTATGTAAGAGGGAAAAAAAAGTTGTATTTTCCCAATCTAGTTCTCAAATCACTTGCCTTTTATGCACAAAGTGCTTGTAAGGAAAGGAATCATTAACACACTATTAAAGCATCCAAATAACAAGCAACCTCCTCTCAAAGCAGGGTGGCTATTCAATAAACAATTCATTTAATGTTAGCTACCTTTTCTTTCAGATGAAAAGCAGTAAAAATACCTGCCAAAGAACCTAATCATTGCAGAATCTCTTCCCAACAGACAGTCTAATAGAAAGAGATTTTCTAGGACAAAGGATTGAAAGAAGTATCTCCCCTCTCTCGCGCGCTTTTGTTGAGAGAACAAAGATAAATGTATTGCAATCAGACAATTTTAATGAACAATCCAGTTGTTTGGCCGAGATCCCACAACCCCAGATGCAGTCTTTGGAAACTATATTAAGTGCGAATCAGTTCATTTTTTTTACTCACCTTGCAAGCAAGTATTATAATCTATATAGGGATTCCAGAGATTGCAGTGACCAGGGCCACACTGATCCCATGAAAGCACTCAGTGGGCTAGGCTATGGAGGACTCAGGTTCAAATCCCACTTGTGTCTGGTCTTGAAGCTCATACCTAAACCTTCCACTTCCCATGCAAATACTGTAGCTTCAAAGGAAGGGACGTTATTGAAGAAGCACCACTTTTTCTTCCAAATTTCATGTTTTCATGGGAAAGGACCTGGATCTCTTCAGCCTCTACAAGAGGATGAGAAGTGATCTAGTGGCCATCTACAAATTCGTCAGGGCGGGGGGCAGCAAGGAATAAGTGATGCTCTGTTTCTGCCTAAGAGTAAGTAGACGCAATGGCCACAAACTGACAGACAACAGATTTAGATTAGATATTAGGAACTTTACAGGAAGGGTTACCAGGATCTGGAACGGGCTTCCAAGGGATGTGGTGCTCTCCCCACCTTGGAGGTCTTTAAGAGGAGACTAGACAAGCACCTGGATGTGGTTGTCTGACCCCAGTACTCTTTCCTGCCCAGGGCAGGGGGTCAGACTCAATCTGCTGAGGTCCATTCTGAACCTAAAAAGCTATGAAATCTATGACATTTATGAAGCGTTTGCAGGGGCCATGAATTTGAAGAGCAGAGCATACACGAGGAACTTGATTCCTTTTATATGTATCTTTTTCTCACTTCTATGAGGAAACTACCTTGTTCCTCTTTGTGAAATAGAGTTTTACTCATCCTGTAGCCTAACAGTATCATCATGTTCTTGTTTACATGAGTCTTCATCTTGATTTCTCTGCTCTACAGTTCTCACCCACTGGTATCTTGAAAGGAAAAAAATGATTCCCAACTAGTAAACTCTGGGGACTGATGGGTGACATTTTATTGGTAGAGCAATCAGAGGCAATTAAAGAAAAACTATAAGTCATGAATAAAAAATGCAGGAATCAAACTTTATTATTAAAAGAAGATTTATGCATTTTTCTCTGCCTCCCTATCAAAATGGTAACGCTTTGTCTAATTAGTAGTGTTAATTGCCCTTTTGAAAATCAAGAGTATGTCTGTGTGTGCATAAGGAAACTTTTGTTGATGGCATCTGACCAGGTATTCAAATGAAATGGTTTGTGCATGTATGTGTAAAATGATACACAGGTCTAAATTCAGACCTAGTGGTACTAGCCCGACAGCCCAGATCTAGTCTAATGACATCTCTGGCTGTACTGTTTAAAGCCTGCTTTACAACTTCCCTTGTTTGTTTAACTCCTAAGGTCATAGCTCTTGAACACACAGCTCTCCCACTAAAGGCACTGAGTGTTTTCCCTTTAGTGTGTCTACAGGTTGTGCTCTAAAATGAACATCCAGTAATAGCTAACTGAGGCCTACCTACCTGGCCTACCACAGAATAGTGTTTATATGCAATAATGTATTATTGATATTTAATGTATATATTTACAGTGGTATCAGGATATTATTCTATGTACCAGAGAAATAGAAAAAGAAGGCCATATGAACATAGGAGAAGAGACAACAGATGGCGAGTACAAGTAGATAATGAAAAATATTAGTTAGGATGATAGCGGGTAGTCTCAGGACACCAGTGACTCAACTGCTGTCAGGATTTTGTGGGTATCACAGCAAAAGAAGGAATTAAAGGAGACCAACAAGGTAGCTGGGCAGATGTCTAGAAGATCTCTTCCCAGATGTGAGGGGGAGCCTGAGAAGAAACTTAAAAGATGTTTAAACATTTGACAAGTAGCTAATGAGAGCTGATGTCATGGACTGATCGGAGCTGGGTATTGACCTCTAGGGCTAAGTATAGGCAGTCAAAATGCCCAAGGCTCAATCGATTCATTCTTCACAAGTTACTCTAAACTGTGTAGACTGAACCGATAAGCAAGTGAACAGACATTCACTTTTGATTCCAGAAATACAGCCACATGCCTGCAGTTGCCCAGGTCAGATGCCCGGGCGGGTGGGGGTGCAGGATGGTGCACTAGAGCACACCTCCCTGCTGGGCTGGAGCAGACAGCTTGAGCCCAACCTGCAAGGGGATGGGACTTGCAGGGCAGGTGCAAAACATCCTGGGAGACCGGCGAATTGTGAATTAACTTGAATCTGGAGGGGATCTGGGACAGAAGTTCATTAAACTGATTTAATCTAAATCAATAAAGGCTGATATTACATCCCTCCAGGTTTATCTTAAACTAGTTTTGGTCATTTTGAAAGTGGTTTATGTGCACTGAACTTCTATTGTATTACAGATTTGAACCAGTTTCCAATCACTTATACCGGTTTATATACAGCTTCTGTCCCTAGCTTAAACGCTCAATAAAGAGAGAACAAAGTGGACTGGGAAGAGCTTTAAACATGAAGAGGGCAGATTATGCTCAATAGAGTAAGATGGCGCCAGTGAAAGGATTGAATGAAAGGGCTGATATTATTAAAGAGGTAGAATAAGAAAAGTATCTGCAGCAGCATGCTATATGGATAAGACCAGGGCAAACTTGTATGCACTAAGCATGCAGCAAAGAGTGTTGCAAGTAATTGAGGTACAAGAGCCTCAGTGCAAGTTTTAGCTGTGTAGCTGGATACAGAAAGTCTAGTGATATTTTTTTTCAGAAAAAGTCTGCAAAACAAATGTAGCCTTAGACATGTGAGTACCTAGAATGAGGTCAAACAGTCTGCCAAGGTCATGGGCTAGAGTGACAGGCAGGATTTTGGTAGCATTCGTAATGACTGACAAAGGACCTAGGGGAAGGGTTAGAGGGGTCTATGAAGAGCTCTGTCTGAGTCATGTTGAGCTTCAGCTGATGGCTTGGCAACAGAAGACATCAGAGAAGCAAGCTGAGATCTCATTCCAGACAGAGGACTGGAGTACAGAGGGGAGAATGAGTCTGGTGTTTGTGAATGGGCTTATCACCCATAAGGTAAGGTGTAAAGGGAGAAGAGATGGTGACCAAGAGGGCCCTGTGAGATCTCCCCGCAGAAAGCTGGAGAGGGATGCAGAAGATCCTCTAAAAGATCTGAAGGAGCAATTACTTGGCACTAAAGCACCAGGCTGGTATGACATGGCTTCTTATCTGAGCATTTGTTATTTTCATTTCCTGTACCACTGCACAAGCCATCTGAGTGTATGGCTGTTGAACAGTTGTGAAAACGTGGCCCTATGGCCTTACACTATGGTTACACGCAGTGATTTTAGGATCTGAGAAGTGGCAGTTAAGGCATTGTGGTTTTTAACTTTGATTTAACTTTGCAAACACAATGATATGAAATGTCAGTGTGACCTTTTCAGATGCAATAGTTTTCATGAGCATTGTACAAGTATTAGAAGCTTCATCTCTGATTACAGTTAAAGGTTTAGGTAGGTTTTACCTGGCAGATATTGATTGCAGGCTATTATTGATTAATGACAGGGCTCTGATGTGTGTCTATAAAGTTCTTCAGAAGAATAACAGTGCTCAGTGAAGTGATCCCATTTCTTTGTTTTAACTGTCCTCTCTTTAGGTCCTTGCTTGGTGGCTTGGAAAATATATCTAGTGTTTGATGAATGCAATGGGAAAGTCAGTTTTAATTTCTTTCTTTTTTGTCAGGTTCTACAACCTGTTCCTGTACCTGCAGGAAGCAGAGGTAAACCATTTTAATTTTATCTTATGTCCTTTGTAGGAATTGCATGGATCTAAATGGATTCTCAAACTAGCTGTGTCATTGGCTACTTTGAGCAGCTGTGTCATAGACAAGCACGTCTGCTGACACCTTGCAGTTATTCTTGTGGCTGTTTCGCTTTTAGCAGATCCATTTGGCACAGTATTGAGCTCCCCCCATGAGCACTGGATCCAGATTTCACCTCTACATAGGGGTGTCCCAGGGCTGGTCAGGGGTGTGGGGTTACTTCCCAGTACTTTCAGCCATTTCCCTGGAGGAAGTCAATGGGAGCCCCAGTAACATCCTGTAACTCAGTGAGACACTGGTTTATGATAGGAATAAATAACGCACAATAAAATGAGCAAGGAAACCTGCTGTGATATTTGGAGAGGCAACTGGGAAACATCTCAAACAAAATGTAGAAAACAACCGAATCACCAAGGTCCTCCCGCTCTGCGTAGCTGGAAGCGTTTTCTTCCACAGCAGAAGGGCTATTGCTATTTGCTGCATGCACCAGGTACAACTAGCTTCCTAGCTGGTCAGTCAATGTTGCCTCTTCCTGCAGCATGACCTAGAGAATTGCTTTCTTTACACCAATTACCTCAACATTTCTTCCAATATATGTCAAATGAAAGGCAATATTAGTTAGAGTTATTGTTCCCTACAGGAAACCATGATATTTGTGTGACCTCCCCAATAGCCCCCAATAGCCTGTTTTAGCATCTTCTGGAAATCTCATATTTGTTGGCTAAATCTGTAGCTCTGTCACTGATGTTAACAGAGTGGCAGTAAGCTCATAAGGACTTGGCTTCTGGGGATTTCAGTTCTCCAACGGAGCTCAGTCTATTTTTCATCCTTCTAGTAAGGTTTTCAATTTCTATTTTAAGACAGTTTTAATTTCCTTCTTGGCTATATTTAAAGGAAATCTATTAATGCAATCCGTTTCCCAAGTGAACTGTGATGTGTATAGCTTTTGTGACATTGTATAAATTACATAGAAATATTTCCCCTTTAAAAGTCTGTGTAGCAGTTTCACTTGTTAGCTTTGGTTGGGGAAAAAAACAGGTTTCAATTTCTTTCCGATTTTTTTTTCCTCTTGCAAGTAATAGGCCATGTGATGTCTTGCTTTATTAGCTCCACAGTTCCTATTAGGTTTGAAAGAGAGGAAATTAACTTTAAAGAAAAATTAATGCACAGAAGACTATTTAAGTGCGGGGAAGACACGGAGAAGTCTTACTGGGTGTCGCAGGAGTTCCAGCGACTTGATTTTGGTTTCTAATTTCAGCTTTGTGCTTCCTTGGTGGTTTTGAATGATTACCTAACATTTTAACAGTGGAGAGAGGTAGTTAGCCAAGGTAGTCTGAAGTCAGGCAGAAGGCAGGGCAGATAAGGTGTCATTCATCTTAACAGTAGTTAGAATACTTCTCATTTGTTTCTATTAGGAGTCTTGTAAGGTAAATGAATTATCGCCCTTTTTTTGGAATATAACTCAAGTGAATAATTTGAAATCTCTGAATATTTTGCATTAAGGCTGGCGCTGGGTTTGCATCTCGGAGAGGGCCATACATTCTCATTGCAGCTTTTGCGCTGACTAGTATTAATTCTCTCCACTTCACAGTGTATACAGCTTTAGAAAAGCTGACAAGTAGAGGGAGAACGGTCCCATGATTAAGGCAATTGCAAAGGACTGTTTGGCAGAAGATTTCCACTGTAACCTCTGTAACTTTGGTAAGGCACTTTAGAGTGGATCTATGGGAAGTATTTAGGCACCTAACTGTTGATGTCAATTGAAAGTCAGATATCTGAATATAAGTTAAATGTCCAAATATCATGCAAGCCCAGATAAGACCATCCTTTTCCTACGTCTACAATGGAGGTAGTAGCTGCTCCCAAGCTCGGTGCGAGGGGATTGTGGGTATGGTTTTACAACACAATGTAGTGGCAATCTCAGACATGTCATGCTAGCTCCTAACGTAGAGCAGCATTAGTGTGGCATGCTGCATGGACTAAGGTGCTCTTCTTTTCAAAGCTAGACTCTCCAGCCTTGGACTCTGAAGACAACTGGTTTCTTCCACAGATTATGTGGTATCAGGCAAGAGTATGGAAATGCATATGCTCTGTCACTTCTTTTCTGTGCCTGACTTCCTGCATCTTTAGACATAGTTTTTTGTATGCCATTTCCTGTGGAATAGGCGACAGCTTTCACTGATGCTGTATTGCAAGCTCCTACATTAATCGGTTGATTCATTGGACAGCTCAGCCCAAAGGAAGAGGGTGATTTGAACATCCACTGGTGTGTGGTTTTGACAGATTTGTCAATGTTGAAAGCCTTTCCCATTATGGGAGATTTTTCCCTTTTCTTTGGAGTGACCACTGGCTTAGATTATAATGCATTATTTTTTAAGACCCATGAGAACTAAAGGAGAACATTAAAGTGTGAGAGGAATGAAGCAAAATGTACTGGTTTTCAATTGCTTTCAGCGAGTTCAGTTCCATTTTGATGTCTGTTGTCAACAATGTGTGCAGACTTTATATTAGTTGGATTCATTCTTATAGCTTTAGATGTTATCATTATCTCCCTTATATGAAAAAGGCTTAGAAGAATGGCCATCACGTCTGACACTACTTCATTTGCTTTTATTGGACTGCAAAAGCAGACAGGTTGCATATATGTGATTTTTGTTAGATAGTATATTCATAGTTCATAGGCTCAATAAAGTTACGCCATGACTTGCTCTCTACATGGTGATGGATGCTGGGGCACATGACTTATGAGCAGAGGCTGAGGCAACTGGACTTATTCAGTCTCAGAAGAGAAGACCTGGAGGAAGGACCATGGGACTTGGAGGAAGCAGAAGCAGGAAGGGGCAACAGAAGAGGCCTCATTCTTCCTGAGAAAGTAGGACAGTCACCTCAGGTATCGATACGTGACTGCACGGAGCATGGGAAACAAGTGGGAAGAATTGGAAATCCTTGCACAGTTAAGGAACTATGATGTGATTTAAAAAACAGAGACTTGGTGGGAACTCATATGACTGGAGGAGTCAAGGATAGATACAAACTTCAGGAAGGCCAGGCAGGGGAGAAGAGGAGGAGGAGTTGTGCTTTATGTATGATTGCTCAGAGCTCCAGTATGAAACTGGAGACGGGCCTGTTGAAAGTTTCTGGGTTACAGTTAGGGAGGAGAGCAACAAGGCTGATGTTGTGCTGGGTGTGTGCTATAGACCACTTAATCAGGAGGATGACGTAGATGAGACTTTCTTCAGACAAGTAGTGGAAGTTTCCACATCACAAGCCCTGGTTCTCATGGGGGACTTCATTCACTCTGGCATCTGCTGAGAGGGCAATACAGCAGTGCACTGGCAATCTAGGAAGTTTTTGGAGAGCATTGGAGACAAGTTCCTGGTGCAAGTGTTAGAGAGAGGCTAAGGGTGGTGCTCTTCTTGACCTTCTGATCACAAACAGGGAAGACTTGGTGGGGAACATAGTAGTAGATGGCAAGTTGGGCAGCAGTGACCATGAGATGATTGAGTTCAGGATCCTGACAAAAGGAAAAAAGGAGAGCAGCAGAGTATGGACCCTGGATTTCAGAGAAGCAGGCTTTGACTCCTTCAGGGAACTAATGGGCAAGATCCCCTGGGAGGCCAGTCTGAGGGGGAAAGCAGTCCAGGAGAGTTAGTTGTATTTTAAAGAAACCTTACCGGGGGCACAGGAACAAACCATCCTGATGTGCAGGAAGAATAGCAAATGTGGCAAGCGGCCAGCTTGGCTTAGCAGAACACTCTTCGGTGAGATTAAACACAAAAAGGAAGCTTACAAGAAGTGGAAACTTGGACAAACATCTTGGGAGTCATATAAGAATATTGCTCAGGCATTGCTGGGATGAAGTCAGGAAGACTAAAGAGCAGCTAGAGTTGCAGCTAGCAAGGGACATGAAGGGTAACAAGAAAGGTTTCTACAAATGTGCTAGCAACAGCAGGAAGGTCAGGGAACGTGTGCGTCCCTTACTGAATGGGGGAGGCAATTTAGTGACAGATGATAAGGAAAAGATGAAGTACTCATTGCCTTCTTTATCTCAGTCTTCACAGGCAAGCTGAGTCCCAGACTACTGCACTGGGCAGCCCAGTTTGGGGAGGAGGTGAACAGCCCTCAGTGGTGAAAGAACTGGTTAGGGAATATTTAGAAAAGCTGGGCATGTGCAAGTCCGTGGGGCCAGATACAATACATCTGAGGGGGCTGAGGGAGTCGGCTGATGTGATTGCAGAGCCGCTGGCCATTATTTTGAAAACTCCTGGTGACTGGGGAAGGTCCCAAACAATTGGAACAGGGCAAATATGGTGCCCATCTTTCAGAAAGGAAAAAAGGAGGATTCTTGGAGCTTCAGGCCAGTCAGGCTCACCCCAGTCCCTGGAAAAATCCATGGAGCAGATCCTCAAAGTATCCATTTCTAAGCACTTGGAGGAGAAGAAGATGGTCAGGAACAGTCAGCATGGATTCAACAAGGGCAAGTCATGCCTAATCAACCTGATTGCCTTCTGTGATGAGATAAATCATTCTGTGGATGCGGGGAAAGCAGTGAACATCCTATACCTTGACTTTAGCAAGGCTTGTGATACCATCTTGCAAGCAGGCTGAGGAAGTGTAGGTTGGATGAGCGGACTGTAAGGTAAGTAGAAAGCTGACTGGATTGTCAGGCTCAATGGGTATGGCTCAATGTCTAGCTGGCAGCCCTGGAGTGCTCCAGGGTTTGGTCCTGGGGCTAGTTTTGTTCAATATCTCCATTGATGATCTGGAAGATGGGATGGGCTGCACCCTCAGCAAGTTCATGGATGACACCGAGGTGGGGGGCATAATAGATACACTGGAGGGTAGGATTAAGATTCAGAGTGATCTAGACAAATTGGAGGATTGGGCCAAAAGAAATCGTATGAGGTTCAACAAGGACAAGTACAAAGTCCAGCACTTAGGACACAACAATCCCATGGTACAACCTGGGGACTGACTGGCTAAGCAGCAGCTCTGCAGAAAAGGACCTGGGAGTTATAGTGGACAATAAGCTGAATATGAGCCAACAGTTGCCCTTGTTGTCAAGAAGGCTTGCAGCATACTGGGCTGCATTGGTAGGAGCCTTGCCAGCAGATCAAGGGAAGTAATTATTCTCCCCTATTCAGCACTGGTGAGGCCACATCCGGAGTAGCGTGTTCAGTTTTGAGCCCCCCCTCCCCACCCCTTAGAAAAGATATGGACAGGTTGGAGAGAGTTCAGTGGAGGGCAAAGAAAATGGTTCAGGGCCTGGGGCACAAGACTTATAAGGAGGGGTTGGGGACCTGGGTTTATTTAGCTAGAGATTTGAGGGGGAGATTTGATAGCAGTCTTTGACTACCTGAAGGGGGTTTCCAAAGAGGATGGAGCTAGGCTGTTCTCAGTGGTGACAGATGACAGAACCAGGAGCAATGGGCTCAAATTGCAGCAAGGGAGGAAAAAAAAATGCTCACTAGGAGGGTGGTGAAGCACTGGAGCAGGTACCCCAGAAAGGTTTGAAATCTCCATCTCTGGAGGTGTTTAAGGCCTGGCTTGACAAAGCCCTGGCTGGAATGATCCTGCTGTGAGCAGGGGTTGGACAAGATGACCTCCTGAGGTCCCTTCCACACCTAATTTTCTATGATTCTGTGATAACAATTATCATGCTCTCATTGAAGTAATTAGATTTTTTCCTTTCACTTTAAGGTGGATAGGTCAGACGTCCCCCCCCACACCCTACAACGTAATCAGCATACGAGTAGTTGTCGATGTAGCCATGCAGGCATTTGGTATATAAGGCATGACCCTAACAACAGGGGGTGGTTTTTTTTGGAGTAGCATCCGCTAAGGTGTCAGAGTAAAAATCAAAGCCCCTGCTATTAGACTCTTACAGAATTATTTTTCAACTTAAAATAAAGCATTTTAACGATGATATAACTTTGACTTTCAGGAATCAAAGTCCTTATGTTGTACTCTCCATTAGGAATCCCAGCCCAGAGTACTCGCTCTTAACCAATTTAATGCTTAATTGCTTAATTGATGTAATGAATGTATGAAAAAGAGAAAGTGATCAGCAAACAGTATCATTAAACCAGCTAGTTCTTAGAGATTTTGAAACAACCTTTTAATAAGCATTTATTATTGGCAGACATTGCCCAGCAGGGCTGAAACAGCTATGGATGTTTTACCTCATCAGCTAAAACATCATCCAAAGAATAACATACCAGCGTGATTGGAAGGATTGGATTTAACAAATATTTTTCAAAGTGAAAAGATTTTATGACTTTTGTAATTTAAATTAGCTGCTAATGCTCCCTCTCTCCTCTGAAAATATACTCATGTATCATAAAGATTTATTTTCCATGTGGGTGATTTTGCTAGCACTGAAAAAGATCATATTAGTCAGTGGCTTTCAGGAGATCTTGGTTGAGCATAAATAAAACATTGGGTTTTATTTGTTAGTTTTTCTGGGTTTGTTTTCTGGTTTTGCATAATCACTTTTCCCGGTTATTGTGACATTCTCCTCAGGCTCCGCTGCGATTCCCTATGGTTTTGTGCTGATTGTACGGTGAGCACCTTTGTTGAGAATTAAATTCAATGCGAAATAGTAATGTAAATTGATCTCTAAAACCTGCTCCAAGTTCTGCTCAATAGCTTTTCATGTGTAAACTGCCACAGTTCACATTTGTGCCTGGGATGTTCCCCTGCTTCCCATGAACTCTATAGCAAAAATCATAACCCTCCTACCTCTCATCCACCGTCTGCAACCACATCAGTTCCACGCTAAGGCCATTAAAGCACAGATCCGCATCAGTGGCAATGTGTAGAGAAGCCTAAAGAGAAATCCTGGGAATTGCTGTATTGCAGGAAGGCTTCCTGGCCTTCCTTCATTGTGATTTCAGATGAAATGTGTGTGGGAGAGGGAAGTGCAGGGAATCTTAGCAGACTATCTAATGGCTTCAGGAGAAACTCGGTGCACATGAGACAACATACCAATAATCCAACCACCCTCAACTTTGCATGGAAACACAGTGGTTTAAGCAACATGTTTGTCAGGAAGTGTAAGGGGGCACCAGGATGGCTCCCTGGCCCCTGTGCTATAACCTACCCAGGCACCTGCACTGACCAGGGGATCCATGTGGCTTTTTCCTCAAAAAACATCTGACCAGGAGCCTGGCTCAGTCAACTTTGATAGTCCTCTCTTCTCTGAGCCTGCTGTCCCTTTCTGTACCTCTCCTGGAGGCCTGGCATTGGCTGCAAGCATACCAGACTAGGGCCAACTGAGCCCAGCAGCTCTTTAATTCATTCCTCACCAGGGGAGAGCCAGTCCACACCATCACAGGAGGGTTTTCAGATCCAGAATGTCTAGTCCAAACCCGAGACAGACCAACAGCTCCAAGGGCACCTAATGGGGATGGGATAGGGCACCCAGTGGGCATGTGAGAAATGCAGCGACTGGAAACTGGGTCACCTACTTCCTGGATGACATGTAGGCTACAATGGACGGTTCCATAGCATGGGATCTCCAGCGTCTCAACTATAGAGTTAATCTTTCTTCATCTTTGCGCCCATGAATATTTTAATGCCAAGTGGAATAGATTCAACAGGAATCACTGACCACTCTCAATATTTCATGAGATATCTTAAAGATCTTGTTTCCATTGCCATGGGGATGGGAACTGCCCTTACCCCGAGCTCTGATCAGATCTCAAGGGCTGCAGTCATGAATTGTGTCTGCCATTTGTGTATAGCAAGAGGCAGAAGGAGCCGGCAACAAAAGTGGAAGGAGGCTGTTACGCGTCTGACCTAAAGCCAGGAATAAGCTCACTCTAGTTTCTGCAACTACTATACTCCCAAGCCCTTCCGCTAAGAGAAAAGTTTGTAAATGGAAACTTTTAATCTATAAGAATAATTAACTGAAACTAGCTGTAAAAAGTGGTGAAATCCAATCATTTCTAAAGCTCCAGGTACTGTACCTGATATTAATACTATAAGTCAGTACTATGCAAGAAATCTCATTTCCAACTGCTAACGGTTTGTCCTTTAATAACACTGAAATACGCTGTGGTGTTCTCTGGATTGTTCCCTTAGCATAATATGGGGGAAAGGAAAGGAAATGTTAATTATACCTAAAACTGGCTATATCTGTTCCATGTTCATAACCTAAATATACATGGCCATCAATATAATGTCTAAACTCTAAGCAGGCGAGTCTAAGATGAAAATGGATGGCTCATTGGCTCCTTTTCAAGTCATCAATACAGCACAAACTTCATTAGCCCAAACCTGAAACTGTGGTCTAATGGGAAAAATCCTGTCCCTGAGGTCAATGGACCAGGTGTTGCCTAAGTGTTTTGGTTATGACTCAAGTTCTGGCTATGTAATTTCCTTTGTATTGGCCACCATGACCTAATCTCTTATAGCCTTGCTTATTTTTCTATCATAGAATATACATGGATAATTGGAAAAAAGTTCTGCAATTCACAATTTACATAAATCATGCAAACGTGCCAATTTTTAAAACATAATCATCCTATTTCCATTTGTTACATCAAACCCGCTCCTGTTTTGACCTAATTTATTTTTAGATACCTACTGATATTTTCAGTCAAAAAATCATTGATACTGAGAAAGATTGCTGTTAAATGATTTATATTTTTTTATTATTTTCTGGCGTATTCCAGGGTTGCTGATACAATTGAAATCTTTTCCCATTATAAGCTTGCCTGATTCCTGTTCTTCACTGCTCCCTGCTCCGACCTTTACTCACCCCTAGAAAACCTTTCCCTTGGCGAATGTTATTAAAATGCCAACACAGAGGGTGTGCTATCATCGCAAAGATTTTTTCATTCAGTTGCTTGATGTTCCCAAAGACTGTACGATTGAAAACAAGCAGGTTTGGTTTTGTTGTCTTCAATCGCTGCCAATGAAAGCCTCTTGGGCTTTCTTGTTGTGTACTCCCAGTGGAGATCAGCATCAATCATGGAGTCATGTATGTAGAAAGCATGCACATTTTCATGGCCAAAAAACTGACTATAATGTTCAAATATAGCTGGTAATACTATATATTACTACAAATATAGCTGGCCTCATCTGTCACCTCTCAAATAGACCCAAACACTCCAGATAGCCTTCCTGTTTTTACTGTTACAATTTTGAATGTGCATGGTATTGAGAAATTGCATGTTTAACTGCACTTGGTCTGTAGACACAATAGGAATTGTTTGTAGGGACAAGACAATCCCTGTTTACTTTCTTGGTCATTCTTAGCTATTGTCCAGCAGCCTAATTAAGTCAGTTGAGGGCTATCTATAGTCATTGTCCACCTTTTATTTTATAAACTGCTCCCCGGCTTCTTCAGAGGCATCATAATGTTGGACAATATTTGTGCTCAGAGTAGCCAATACCTTGAACTGAAAGGTAAATATGTGGGCACAATATATATTCTCTGTCACTAGATAAGAAGGACCACTTAATTTAAAAATTGATGTGGAAACTATATGCCTTTAAATAATATGATCTATGTATGCCTTACACAATAAAAAATGTAACCCACCCCAGAGCCTGGCTGTCAAAAGTCCAAGCATCTTCTCATCACCAATCTCAATTTAGATGGAGTATATCACAACTGATACTCTTTTTCCAGCTAAAAGAACAGATGCATATCACATAAGTTTTGGCTGATGACTTTCATTATGTAAACCTAGAGCTAATTTCACTTTATTGCTTTAAAGAAGGAAAATCCAGACCACTGAATAATATTCTAAATCCCTCCCCACAGTCCTTTGAGGGAGATTCTGCCTTCTTTGTCCAGATAATGACTCTGGCTTCTCCACATTACTCTAATTTAATTTGTTTTTTTCTTCTTGTATGCTATGGTCTTGCTTTACTGAGTCTGAATACACGTGGTCTTGAATTTCCACCTGTAAACCTTGCAAACATGGAAAATGAACCAAAGTACAGAAGGGAACAATTTTGTATCTTGCTGGTAACAATTATTTTGCCAACTATATTTTATGTGGAACATATTTCACATAACTCCACTTATAGGAAGCTGGAGTTGAGTGTCTTCCCCAAAAAGATACTGAAGTTTGCTTTCCCCCCTGCCCTTTTTTTTCTTGTAGTCATTTTAGTGAGCTAAGTTTAGATTATTATATTGGCATCCCTGCAGAAGACGACCTTTTGCTTATCCTCATAACAGGGAAGTATGGATGGCTGCAGGGCAAGATTTGGATTGAAACCTAAGAATTCATAATAATGAGTTGTAAAAACTTTTATTCTCCGCTCACTGTCACTGGGAATATAGAAACACAAAGCATTTGTATCTGTAATCAGAGGCTGCCACCAATGTCAGCCTATTACATATTGTGGCAAGTCTTCATATGTACTGTGACGGGTCCTGCCGCCTAGGGAGGAACTACTCCTCAGCTTACTCCCCCACCACAACTCTGGTGTTCCCAGTACCTCTGTGATGTTGCTTAGTGGTTTTTACTGGCTCACGAACACCTTCCTTGGTGCATCTTCTGTGGGGCTCCTCCTCCCCTACACTCCACCCCTTTCCACTCAGATGTTATCATAGATTCCAGGAGTTGCCTTGATGTCATTGCAGGTTGCTTGATGTGCCAGCGGGATGTTGCACAAGTGTCACAGGAACACATCATGAAAAAAGACGAACACAAGAAACAATGTGACATAACATGGCTCAGCCTGAGTGGTAGGAAGGGCACCATTGCCCCCATGCTGAGCCGCTCAATCGGCTCGCTTGTGGCCAAACATGGCAGATGTCCCCCAGTGGCACACTTCAGATGTGAAGTTGGATTGCAGGGAGGCTTGGGCATTGTGAGCCATGCCTCTAGGGTTCACCCTTGGTGGGTACCCTCAGGGCCCACTGGACCACTCCCTCCCATCCTCAACTAATCTTTATCATTTCAGGCTTTGTGATTTCACAGGCTAGTTGGCCCTGCAGTTCTGGGCCATATTGCCTAGTCACCGCAAGAGGAACCTGTTCCAGAGGGGCTACTGGGACTGCACTCAGCTGTGTCCAGGCAGTCTTCTGGTTGGGATGTGGGCATCCTTTAGGCTTGACTCCTGCTGGGCTCCAGCAGGCCTGGGTAGCTTTCGCTGGTTCCCTGGCCAGCAGAGGTGGCAGCAGGGTGCTTCTGGGAGTGGGGAGCACATCTTGTTACAGCTCCAGTGTCTGCACACTTCCTGCCCATCTTCTAGCGTCTGGATTACTTTTTTGCATGCAGCTGCCAGGCTCTGCACCAATCAGGGATGGACCCTTTGGCCATGGTGCACCAGCTGTGCTGGTTGCAGCCTGGCCATCTGGGCTGCAGCACCAGGGTAAGTAGGGCAGGGTCCTGCCACACCTACATATACTAAGTAATATGGGGACTAGCATCCAGACCCAGCAAAGCATTTGAACTAGAGCTCTATTTTACATTGATATTCTCAGACGGGTTGCATAGTTCCTGGACATGCCTGTTTTCCCTAGTAACACCCACACTGCTATACCTATATTTAAAAGTTATACCTATTCTGGGTACTGGAATTGAGAGCAAGCAAGCGATATAATGCAGTTGCTTTTTACTGACACTATAACACAAATTGGTGGCAGCAAGAACTTGGCTCAGGATTGTATATTTAAAAGGTTTTGCCTTTGATTTCACCTTGATTTTGTATTGCCATGCTGAACCCCATTCCTCCCATGATCTAGCTAATTCCTCTGTATTCTTCCAAACAAAAATTGTATTTGTTCTTTTGTTGCCTCTTTGAAATGAATGAAAGGGAATACTTTGTTGGGCAGTAACATAGACGCACGAAACAGAAATTGTCCTCTTTTCCTTCTGTTTCCAGTGTCAGCTAGAACAAGAGGTCCTCACCCTTGGTCATGACATTTAAAGAAGCAGACTGAAGAAGCAAAAGTAGACAGCATACTCACTTTGTGAATATTTAAAATGAGGAGAAAGTACAAACTTGCCCTGGCACTGTCTGGTTGTATAAATTATTCCGATTCATTTGCGGTGCCTAGCCCAGTGCGCACTCTATCTTCTTGAAAGGAAATAATTTTTAAAAACCTGAAGGCAGGAGCAAAATATTCCCGTGATTGAGTAATGCGCAAAACTCCAGCTGCTCTATAGTCTGAGGTGGCCTGAGGCCAAATTATCTTCAGAGCCTGAAGATTGCTTTTCTGTGTACCTGAAGGGCCATTACTTTGGCAATGACTATTGAAGTACAAAGAGCTTAAAATTTTCCCCTCACAACCACCCCTTAGCAATTCATAACAGGACAACCAGGATGGACTGACAGAGAGCTGGCTCCGCAGTGAAGGGCTTTGCTACATGTGGCCAATCTGCAGATGTTTTAAGGGCAGATGCAAGGGACTCGTGTTCAAAAACATTCCTTTGGTTTCAAAATAGCTTTGTGTCAGGACTGTACCAAGCCGTTAGGCTATGGCCCTGAACCTGGGACCTCATCTAGGCCTTCCACCCCCTGGCTGACCCCCTAGGGTGTGTACAGATTTGTGGGGAGGACGCAGGAGTTTGAGTATTATCTTTGTTATAGGAAAATTATTCAAAGAACAGTCTCAGGGAAGGTACAGGTCATGTTTAGTTCTGAAAATGCTGACCGTATGCCTGATATAAGGCTCAATGATGGGACTCGGTGGATGCTTAATCTTCTGTTAGAAAGGGCTTTATATAAGGCCAATCTTGCTTCTGTTTAAGTCAACAGGAACGTCCTCATAGACTTCACTAGGACTGGTATGGAGTAAATACGGTATTTAGGCAAATCCATGAATTGCCACCAAAGCAGCCTTTTAAGTTCTAAAGCAGGCAAGGAAATAAAGCCAGATTTGTATTAGAAGTTTGAAGAGGAAAAATTTTTCCACCCATTTTCTGCTTTATCCATCTCTCTCAATTCCAGCATCCTGCCCTTCATGGTGTTCCGATAGGACATTGAAAGACGCATTTAGCATGAATCATTTCTTATTGACTGCAGAGTCTATGTGTGTTTATGAAAGATAAGGTCTTTTTACCTGGATTTCAGCACTGGTTGCAGGCTGAGTAACTAGACAGAATAGGACCTGCTCTTTAGAGGATGGTGTTACTCTTAGCA
>JAGPOW010003447.1:29248592-29277820 GCA_030014935.1 Caiman crocodilus | reverse complement strand
AACTGGCGTCTGATGATGACTTCCATTAATACAAGTGGCTTGTTCCACTGGTGAATTCAGCCCATTAAAAAAAAGTGCAGCCTCCTCTTCCCTCCCAAAGCTCGTGGAACAGCAGTCAAAGAGTTTATGTAATCCGGTGGTTTTTGTTACCTATGGAAACAATGGCTTTTGTTTATAGGCTGGAATTGAGGCCCATGAAGCTGAACACTAAATTTATACCTTCCATCAAGATGATCTATATACCGCCCGTGAGCTATCCTGATGAAGGTGAAAAATGTAGCGACAATTAGAATGTAATTTACCACGCAGGCTAGCTTCGGATCCAGGGCCCAGCTAGACATTATTCTTAGAGCGAACATATATTATAGAGTAGGTTGAGACAATTATAATGCAAGCAGGCTTTAGGTAGAGCCTTTAAGAGTTACAGCTGGGTAACATTTTTTTTCCAAGTAAATAAACAACATATTTCTAAGCAGCGGAGGAGGTAAAGTTTTAATTTGGCAAGTCACTTCAGTCAAAAAAAGTTTGGCGAAGAAATATGGAAATGCAGAAAACTTAATTATGAGTTTTTATGAACTATTTTATTTTGAAGAGGCTGCAGCATTTTGGGTTCAATATGAAAACTTGGACTTATTTGTTCTGACCCTCTTTTTTTTTTAGAATTGACCTAAATTAAATAAAAATAAAAGGCTTATAAAAGTAAGGATGAAATAGCTGAAAAACAAAATCACTCTTGGATTAAGTGATTTGAGTCAACATTTAGGGTTGACTCAGAATGGGTTTACTTTATTTATTGGGGAACTGGTTTACACATGAACTGAAATTTTCTATCTTGGCTGCATAAAGATGGGTGACTAAATTAGCATTTTGGTTTTTTTTCCCCACAGGTGGGTGAATTGTATTTCCCATTAAGGTCAGGCCCCCACCCTGCACTGGCAATATGGTATAATGGGACCAGATGCAGGATCCCACAGTTGCACCTTCTGCCAGACACGTGTGGCATGTCAGGATGTGTGATCGTTGGGATCCTGCATCAGAGCCCACCGCACCTTTACCTTAATGTCTGACAGGTGCCTCGGTGATGTAAGCTGTGCTAATGGGGATCTAATGGTTTATAATGTAGTCTTTGGTCCTTCTCAACCTTAAACCCATGAGGAGTTGCACTGATCTCAATCAAACTACTCAAATACTGAAAAATAAATATGTGCATGACTCCTTTAGGAGCTGTAAGGTGAAAAATTATAATGATTGGTATCATAAACCATCTCTGGTTATTTATTAGGCACCACATTTTGGAGTGGGAAAATAGGCCTCAGATCCTTGTTGTGGGCTTTCACTTAATGGGTTGTAAGAAGGGTAGACTTGAGCCAACAACCCTAGAAGAGCTGGCGCGTCACCTAGATGTTCACGGGTGAGTCTCAGTGACCAGGTGAGTCTGAGCGGAGAAGGTGGGCGTTTTGTGGAACCAGCTAATTCATTGGCAGCCAGACAGCAGTTATCAGCCATGACTATGCTACACCCAGGTGAGAACAGTCTGGGATTTTCTAGAGGGGGTTAACTTCGTTATCAGGACAAAGAGAGAATTAGGACAGATCTGAGGCCTTTTCTCAGGTGACCATGGACTGGTTTGAAAAGCTATAGCAACAGATACAGCAGGGAGCCATTAAGCTTTGCTCTGCCAAAACCAAGTTAGAAGTTTTAAGAATTGGTAGTGGTCACATTTGTACGTGTTGTGGTCCTGACTTATTTAGAGAAGATGAGGAGCACTCTTCCAGCTGGGGAGCAGGTGATTTTCCTAATGCCAGGGAATACTTAGCTATCTGGATGCAGGTACAGGTGCAGAGGCAGGCAACCAAAATAATGGCAGATACCTGCTTCATGAGGAGTCCTGTTCCATGATAAACTGAAGCTGGAAGAGGACAGAAAGGACGGTGTCCTTTGGAGCACCTGAGAGCAGATTTGGGGCTCCTGCTGCTGCAAGTGAGTAGAGAGCCCCCAACCTTATTCCCCAGACCTTTAATCCTCATACATGGAGGATGGGGAAAAGGTTGTTTCAGCAAGGGGCTAGTGATTGGTTTCAAGGGTGAGGGAGTCATGGCAGCTTTCACCAATTAGCTGTAAATGACTGTCAAAGGAATGATACTTCTGCAGGATAAATCCCAGATGAGTTAACTTAATAACACCGTGGCTTAATTAAATTACATCTTTTACATCTTGCCTGTCATTTTGCATGTCCAGCACAATAAAAGAGGAGAGGAGAAAGTCAGTAGAATTGGTAACAACATGTAAATAGCCTATTTTCCCATGAACCATATGACAATGAGAAAAGGTAAGAGAAATTTTCACCATTGGCGGCACTCTGCCCAACAGTGAGGGTGGGCAGTCTGGCCTGGGAAAATGATACTTGTAATACTGTGAGTAGCCAAGAATCAGACAATAATATTTTAAAATATAGAACTTAATGTGTTGGGACTATCAGCCTTGAGCTTCCTTGGCAGAAATTTAGAACGACCGAAGGCACTTTGCATTGCAACGATCTCATTTCTCATTGGGACAGGATTGCAGTGAGTTATTCAGTGCTCTGTGGATATGTCTGTAGTGCATAAATGTCAGTGGTGATTTTTAGCGTCTTGATTTAAGGAGATCCCAGATACCTGGGACATAAATGAGCAGGATCAAATGGAAATACATGAATGCTGCATAAAAATGGCTAAACGTGCTCACGTCTCCTCTGAAAACTTGTCAGTTGGTTAGTCCCAGACAACTGACCAACTATAACCTTTGACTTTCACCATTGGAAAAGCTACCAACTAGATCTGAAAGCAGATGTAACCAGCTGAGAAAGCTCTCTGTCCTCCTATCCTGGGCTTATCTATGTGTTTAGCCTGTTTCTTTTTGTGGGCATGACCTTAAAGCCCAGCCATCGAAGCAAAAAAGCGAAGTAGGGACAGAGGGAATCTGCTTTTCACTATTTTAGGAATAAGAATACATTTTTTCCTCAGGCAAGCGCCTTGTTAACAATAAATAAGTTACTCTTCCTAAACTGCTGCTGTCCCTTGGTGAGAAGCAGGGGTGATGCAGACGGTGGACATGCAAACAAGTTAATCTAACAGGCCAGAGTTTCCTGATTTTAAAATGCTGGAAACACATGCTGTACGCTCTAAAAGTGATGTGGCTCCAGCTCCCAAAATAGCAAAGTCAGGGGCAGTTTTCTCACACACTGAGATGTCTTTAGTCAGGACAGAGCCTGCCTTCCTCCTCCTGCTTCTGAATACCCAGCCTGCTTATTTGCATGCAATTGCCATGGCATGACTTGCCTCCAGGTTTGGACTTCCATCTCCTCTTGGTCCAAATGCCCGTAGCTTCAGAGTTACCCAGACGCTACATCACCGCACTCAGCTGCATTTAGGTGGCATGCCAGCTAGTTTGGTAAAGGTAGAGAATTAATTGCTTCCTTGAGGACAGCCCTGTCGGATGTACGTGGAGGTTCCTGACCGAATGAGAATCGTGAATTAAGTGTTTTATATTTGATATGCCCCAAAAGCTGCACGCTGAGTATTTTTCTTTTCTACCGATATTTTTAATTCTTATCATCACGCCTGTCAAGTCTCTTCCTCACCACACACACACACACACGTGCACATACACACGTGCACATACACACACACGCACGCACAGGCACACACATGCACACACACCCACCAAGCATGGTTTCCTTGGAGTACAGTTTTATGCTACACAGAAGCAAGAGGAAATTAGAATGCGAAATATTTTTTGTTCGGAAGTTTTTCTTTGCTCGTTCAGGTCTTTACAGCACATCTAGACAGGCCGTGAAGTCTTCTTGGTCTCTGCCCCATGAATTGAAAACCACAACCCGAGTGCGTTTTTTTTTGTTCCTTTTTTTATTTTTGCCATTTTTTGCTAATTTTGCACAGATGAGCTCTCATTTTTGTTGTTAAATATTATTTCCTTGCATCTCCCGTCGCTGAAAGGAGGCGTCTTAGTGACAGCTTTCTTCAGTGGATCGCAGTGCTCCCCTTGACACAGTGGAATGAAAGACACCAATTCCCAGGCTCCCCGCGGTGACAGTATTGACATTCAGTTTCCATCATGCAAGACAATGTGCATCTCCTAAGATGTACAACTGCTGCTTCTCAAATACAAGTGCCTTGTACAATTTGAAACACTCTGGAGGGTCATTCACAAAGCTCAGTAAATAAGAAATGCATTCAGGGCAAATTAGCAAACACCAGAGCACAACAGAGATAGCGTTTAGGAAAGCTTCTGAAATCACTGAAGTGTTGCTGATTTACACCAACGGATACGCTGGTGCAGCATCATTTGTTAGATACTGTTGACCTCTTGTCAGCCTGATGCCTAGAGACTTCCTGCCATAGCTAAGCATCCAAGTCCTGCATTATTAAATGGACATTAAAATCTCTCTCTCTTTTCTTTTACTTGGATATGATGTAGGAGCAACCAAACTGTCAGCAATGCATGGCTCAACACGAACCCTGAGCTGGGCTCTAGGGAGGTAAAGTGTCACAGCAAAAATTATTGGAAAAGGAGGGTGAAAAATGGTATCTTGTGTGTGAAGAGTCAGAACAAAATGAAGCAACTTGCCTGTGAATGGAATATGTGACCAGTTGCATTGTGAACTGTTTTCATCCTTATCAAAATAAAGTAAAGTTTTTATAATAATCTATGTTAAAACTAAACGGATACAAAAAATCTCCGAAGGTAAAACACACAGCCTGGCTCTATCTTCATGGTATCGGCAATAGTAGCTGTTTCATAAAGAAAAAAGCACACTATATTTGAACATTTCTGATTATTTTCTCCATTTTTTGGCCAAAACTTCTTTTTAATTTTCTCTGAATAGTTGTAGATGCCCTGAAAAAATGCATTTCTTAGCAAGGAAATGATTTCCTGCTAGAAATTCCCCTTTTACAAATCCACATCTAATGAGGAGGAAGGTTTGTCAGGAGGAATTCACTGAACAGTCATTCATCTTGGAAAGTTTTAGTTCATATTGAGAATATCCTGAAGTTGAACATAAGCATTATCACGTCTGTGTTTGCATAACAGTATTTCATGCGAGTAGTGACTCCCACGCTAGTAATTTGATTCTCATCCTTACAGTTATTAAATTGTTTTCTCCATAGGCAATGCTACAGTACTTGTAATTTTGTAATGTCCTGCTGGTTGCTACTTACAGGAAATAACTAACACCAACATTATACATTACATATATATGTATGGGACATTAGCAGCCTAAAATATCTCATTAATGATTTCTCCTCCATCTGAAAATATAGTACATATTGAAATAATATTTGAATAACTTCTGTCATTCTGACTGTTTGGATTTATTGCACCAGGCATAAAAGCAAGGGGAATAAAATGCCTCTACCAGCCAACCAGTCCTAACACTCACATATGGAAGATACAAAATAAATTCTCAGTCTCCTGAAGGCTTTCAGTCAAATCTAGTTTTACTGAAATCAATAGCAAAACTCCCATTGACTTGGTCAGAAATTAACCCCCTTTTTTAAATTTACAGTTGCTTTGTTAGAAGTACATCTGGCCAGTTGTTAATATTACGTGTTAAACATATTACATCACTAAGAAGTTATGATTTTCATTATGTATGAAATATGTTGTCCATGTCATATAATGTTTTGAAAAATGGAAATATCCCCTTTTTAAAATCAGGATGAAAAAGTGAATTTTTGTGTGTAGAAAATGTGGGAGGGGGGAGGGAGAGGGGGTATAACAAGGGGCAATAGTCATAGTTAAATGTAGATAATGTAGAAACATTTTGTTTTCGTTTTGAAAGGCGTCTAAACTCGAATCCTGAAACTTGCCCTTTGGAAATGGCCCATTTCAACAATTTTAAACCCCTTTTAAGAAAAAGAAAAATGAGCCAAGATAATCAACCAAGCACCTTGGTTTAGTTGGATGAAACTGGCATTTCCTAGCAAAAGTGACTGCAAAGGGAAGAAACCATAAAAGCCTGAAAGTATAAGGTGTGGGCTCCTAGCTTTACTACTAGCCTAGGACCTAATCTGGGCAGTATTAAAGGCACAAGAAGTGCAGAAGACCATGCAGCTTCCCACTCAGTTTAGTGGGATTATTTATTTCCACTCAATTTAGTGGGATTATTTATGGCTGACAACACTGCTCTTGATCCTATGTTCAGGGAGCGGTAGTTAGCCATGTTATAGAGTCCTTCCTGTAGAGAAAATCCCACTGATCCATGGCTCAGGCTAGTCCACGTGTGAGTAGCTACCCGAAAAGGCCATTCCTGAGTTACTGAGCATCCTCACTGGGCCTGCACTCATCTGTGACTATTATTAAAACCTCCAGAGGCCTGTCTTGTAGTCCTTTGTGCTGCAATAAGTTGAATCACTCTGATTCCTTCTGAGTAAATGATATGTCCTGCTTGTAAGGGGAAATCTAAGAAGTCTTTGGAGCATTACCAGTGCTCTAGGACCTTGGCCTGCCTTCTCTCTGCAAGGTGAGCAAGCTATCCGTGACAGCAGCCCCTGAGTAGCGACCTGTGTCCCCAGCTGAGTGGCCTAGGCTGAACCCTTTCACTCAAATCTAGTGATGAGTTATGTACAAGGACAGGATGGTGGGTTGGGGCAAAACCTGAGTTAATTCTAAAGTGAAGACATATTCAAGGTGGGGTATGCATGAGCAGCATGAACAAGTGGGAGAAATCCCAGAATGACATCTTTAGGTTTAGAGCAGTAATCTTCTGTGGGGTGCATCCTTCCCTCATGTTCAGCCTCGTGCAGCCATAGTCTCACAAACCTCATGAAGTCAAATATTCCAAGAAGATTAGCTTGGAAGGACAGTAGAATCTCAAAAATAAGTGGTACGCATTGCTTTGCGTTGTCTTTTTTGTTCTTTTTTCCTTTTCACCTTAATTATGCCTCTTACTTCCTCAGTGTAGAAAGTGCCGGGGACTTTTCCTTGAAACAGTACTTCATAGAGAACACCAGTGCTTACCTTGCAGGTATACCACTGTCTGGCTATGGGACTATTTCCTACTTAGTTCAACACGTGCCGCACTCTTTACAGCATTGTCAAGCCCTCAGATACAGCACTGTGCTAGTCTGGAAGTCCCTTGATATTTGTAAAGAGCTTGACTGGGTGGTACCTTGGTGCTGCAGCTGTTACAATAAATGGCTGAGCCACTGCAGCTTAGCTTTGGTTGAATGGATCCATTCGCCACACAAACTGTTTTTACCCACTTTCATCTGCTTTCAGCACTTAAGGCTAAGAATCAGGATAAGGAAGTCTTGGGTACCATGCAATGAACAATACTGTGTTGTTTCATCTTATCTAAGGAAAATGGTTTGGGATAAAGGTCCTCGGGAGGAAGGAATAAAGTAGAAGGCAACATATTAAACAACTGCAACGTCTAAAGCATGTTGATTTCAGGGTGACCTTTTCAATGGTGAACAAATCATTGTCTTCACAAAGATGACTACCGGGTGATAGTACAGTTGGTAGCAAAGACAGTGAAAAAAACCCAATGCCTAGAGCAGTCGAAGAACAGGTTAGATGCTAGATATTTCAAATCATTGGAGCTGGAATGGGTGCACCCTAGAGTATTGAAGCAATTTGCTCAGGTAATTTCAGAATCATCCTCTTTGAGAATTCATGGAGGTTGGGTGATTGGAAAAGGGCAAATACAGTGCCCATCTTTATGAAAGGGAAGAAGGAGGATTTGAAGAATTACAGACCAATCAGCCCCATCTTGATGCCTGGAAAGATTATGTGGTGGGTCTTCAAGGTTTCTATTTTGAAGCACCTGGAGAAGGACAAGGTGATCAGGAACAGCCAGCATAGATTTGCCAAAAGCAAGTCAGACCTGACCAACCTAATTTCTTTCTACAATAAGGTGACAGGTTCTGCTGATAGTGGAAAAGCAGTGGATGTGATTATAGCTTGGCTCTAACAAGGCTTTTGACACTGTCTCCCACAACAGTCTCATTAACAAACGAAGACAATACAGATTAGAGGAAAGAACTGTAAGGTGGATACATAAACAGCTGGATCACCATGCTCTATGAGTAGTCCTCACCAGCTCAATATCTAGCTGGGAGGAGGTATCAAGTAGGGGTTCCCCAGGGGTCTGACCTACATCTGCTATGGTTCAATATCTTATTAATGACTTGGATGATGGCATTTAATGGATGCTTAGCTAATTTAAGGATGGCACCAGGTTGGGAGATTGAGTGGAGCTGCAGACACTCTGGAGGGCATGGCTAAAAGCAGAATGACCTGGATAGATCGGAAAATGGTCCGCAATCAATCAGACAAGAGGCAGCAAGGACAAGTGCAAAGTCTTGCACTTGAGATGGAATAATTGCACATGTAAATACAGACTGGGGAAGAAATGGCAAGGCTGGAATTTCTGGAGTTACAGTAGACCATCACCTGCATGTATGGCAACCACGTCTTCCTGTCACCAGAAATGCTAACTGCATAACTAAGCTGTATTAACAGAAGTGTCACTTGCAAGTCAAGGGGAGTGATTCTTTCACTCTATTAGGCCCTGGGGTGACCTCACTTGGACTACTGTGTTCAGGTTTGAGCCACACACTTCAAGAAGGATGTGGGCAGACTGGAAAGAGTCTAGTGGAGAGCAACAGAAATGATTAGGGTCCTTGTGAAGCATGATTTATAAGGAAAAGTTGAAAGACCCAGGGTCAGTGGTGATGTGGAAGGGGTGCAAAGGGGTGCACGTGCATCCCCTGAGAGCGCTGATATATACCCTGACAGGCTGCGCTCCCTGCTTAGGCAATGTGGGGGGGGCGGGGGGCGGTGGGAATGCTGGTGCCCCCCCTGCAAGCACTGGCTGAGAAGTGGGAGTGCTGTGGCCACTTCCCAAAGTGCCGTGGCCACTTCCAGAAGCCAGTGAGTGAGATCGGCCATGGGGGACCCCCCTCCCAGTTGCTGACTGTTCGCTGGGGGGGCACACCACCCCCAAATAAGGTGGCACCAGTCACCCATGCCCAGAATTATTTAGTCTGGAGAAGAAAAGACTAAGAAGGAGGGGTTTTGATAACAGTCTTCAAATACCTGAACAGCAATTATAGAATGGATGGAGATGTCCTTTTATCTCTGGCTATAGGAGACCGGAGTAAAAGCAATGGCCTCAAGCTTCAGCAGAGAAAATTTAGGCTGAAGATTAAGAGAAACTTTCTGACTAGGAAGGTATCAAACATTGGAACAGACTTAGAGAAACTGTGCTCATAAGTCTTCATCCTTAGAAATGCTCATAAGTCACACCTGACAAAGAAATCTTACATTCAAAACTTCTCTAACTCTATCCCAGCTGTGCAGTTGGTTCAAGAAAATATATCACCCGAAGAAAGCCTTGCCTCTTGCAAAAGCAGGTTGTACAGACACGTGGCTTGTAGGGCCAGCATCTGGGCCTGAGTCTATGAAGTCACACATCTGTACCTGCACATGTGTGATGGAAATTAAGTCGCGGAGGGAACTATAGATGACCTTAATTGTCGTGTGCATGAGCAAAAGACTGGGATGCCCTGGAAGCTTGTCTGTTGGAGTGCTGAGTGCACCTGTTGCGAAATGAGTGCAGTGAGGCTAGGTGCCATGTGCACCCTGCATAGAAAAGACACTAATGAGTGACACTCAGTGCATGAGTGCGGGATTGTATGTGACTGGGCACATGAGTACAGGCTTGGCAGCATGTGATTGGGAGCATGAGTGAAGGTGTGGCTGGGTTTGGGTGCTTGAGAGCTTTGGTGTGACTGGATGGAAGAGGCCTTTTGGATAGTGGGTACTATTGCACGGTTACTTGTTGCCTGGTGCTGTTGTCTGGCTGTTGCTGTGTGTGTATATATATTTATATATATATAAAAGAGAGAGAGTGAACAGCTGGAGCTGGAACAGCATTAGACCTGGGACCCTGAGTGAATTGTTCAAAACCTTGTCGGCTCTCCTTATCATTGATCTTAGAGAAATGAAGCTGTGACTGGGTCAGCTCCCTGGACCTTTTCCTTGGGTGTGCTTTGTACAACAAGTAGCAGCTCACGTAGCCTTGGTGAGTATCAGCCTCCCCAAGGGCACTTCTTTCTGAGGAAAGAAGGGGGTTTCTTCCTCTGGAGACCAGCACTGCACTGCTGTATAATAAAAGCCCTCCACCATTTATTCATCCCTGTTGAATAAATCTATAATAGTTGTGTAGTTGCATTAAGTGTTTTTTGTAATTGTATTATTGTTGTTACCTTACTGCTACTTACCTTTATTAATAAACCAGTTCATTTGTGTCAGTTCCAACTTGCAAGTCTGTCCTTAATTAGTTGTGATTAGCATTTTGTACAGGACTACCAAGGATTTGATTAGATGGTCTGGCTAGTTCTCTAATTGGGTTCCTGGCCCATTTAGACTGCGGAAACTTTCATTAATTCATTAGAGAATAAATTGGCCATTTTGACTGAGTGATTCGGGTCCCACACATAGTATCCTTTAGATGGGCTGATTAACTTGAATATTTGAACAACTACATTTTCATGGCCTAACAGGCTGGGATGGGTTAGCCAGGGGGTTGTACTAGATGACGTTGTGAGGTCCATGCTGGCTCCTCTTTCCTATGATCCTATTGTCTGTTTGGGCTGCAACACAAATAGTACCTCATTTATTATGCTAATTGTGAAGGCATACATGCCCTATATGCAACTGGTGCACACAACTAATGTGTCCTTAACTTGGACCATGTGCAAGCCCTCTCCTTCCATTTCCTACACCATGCTGTGAAAGTGAAGCATCCTTCTAGAGGAAGGAGTTCCTAAAGGGAAGTCTTCACCCTTGCTAGGAGTCAGGTGTTGGAGAAGGTGTTGGGTGCTCAGGCAGTTGGAGTGACTATTGCTGTCCCATTTAATGCTTTTCTGACACATTTCCAATATTATCTTATTAGAGGTCACCTCTACTTCTGGCTTATCTTATTAACCCCTACCAAACCTGAGAAATGAGTGTGCTGTCTCCTTGTATCCTTTTGCAGAAGCGCTAAAGAGAACAGGCCTTATGGAGAGAGGCTGAGAGCCATGGGTCTCTTCAGCCTGGAAAAGCACAGGCTCAGGGGTGACCTGGTGGCTACCTATAAGTACATCGGGGTACACATCTGGATCTGGGGGAACCCCTGTTCACCAGAGCAACCCAGGGATGCCAAGGCCAATGGTCACAAACACCTCCAAGACCGTTTTAGGCTGGACATAAGGAAAACTTCTGTACTATTCCCTAAGGCCTGGAACAGATTTCCCCCAGAGGCGGTGGAAGCACCTACTCTGGACTCTTTTAATGTTTGGACGTTTATCATGCTGGGATCCTTTGACCCCAGCTGATTTCCTGCCCCTTGTGCAGGGGGCTGAGCTCAGTGATCTTATGAGGTCCCTTTCAGCCCTAATGTCTATGAAGTCTATAAAATACATTTACATGTAAGGGGCTGTTGTGCGTGTGTGGACTAATTCCTCTGCTTTTGGAAACAGGAATTGAAGTGGGGTGTAACTTGTAAGTAGTTAGGTTGAAAAGTATGAGGCCAACTTGATGACAGCCCAAGGGTTTACAAAAGGGGCACTTTAAAGTTACCTGAAGACAATACCTGAAGATTTTCCTAGTGGAGTATGGAAGTCAGTGGGGTTGGGACATATGCACCTTCTTTATTTATGGGCTAAGAATGTCATGAGGGTATTGAGCACCGATGCCAAGGATAGCCACAAAAGTATGCAAATGTCATTTATAAGATGTGAAATGATATAGCACATGATTTAATGGAAGAGGGCAACTTAAGTAATAGCACAAGAGGTGGATATATATGTTTGGAATAAAAATATGCCTATTGAATATGATGATGCATATAGAATAGGGCATTTGTTACAGTAGTGCTCTCTTCATTTTTGCTTTCAATTCATTTGATCCTCTCCTGTATCATAAGAAAGCATCTGGAAATGTGTAAAGTTGAGGCTTAAATAAATTGGGATTTTTTTTTATCTTTTGTAGTTTAGCATTTCATTTTTCTTCTCCCGTGACTAGGGATCTCATTATATCTGCAAGTGAAGTAATAATCACAAATGATTAAACATGTAAAGTGAACAAGGTTTGAAAATAGAAAGGAAAAAATAAGGGAATTAACAAGGAAAACAACGGCAGCAGTTGTCCTAGATGTCCAAGCTCTTTAAAGATTGTGTAAATGTTACAGGAAGAACCCGAGTGGTGTGACTTGGCCCCTGCCGAAACCCATTGCATATTTTTGTTTTTCTTGCAAATATTAGTGTTGCGATTCATATTGACACATTTTTTAACCTCAAACTTTCTGAATCCATAGCTTTATGCAAATGAGTGTGGCTCTTGTCTTGTTAACGTTCATATTTCTATATAATCAGTAATGTTAGTATGTCCGCAGGCTTTGGCAGACTGTCCTTTTACTTCCTTGGCACCCTTTCCACCTAGAATCTGCACCCAGCACTTGTGGGGGTTTTTTCCATAGTATGTGTTTGTTTGCATAATGGATATGTCATAGTGATACAGTAATAGTTTAATAGGTTGTAAGGCCAGAAGGGACCTCACAAGATCACCAGGTCCAGGCCCCTGCACCAAGCAGGAAAGACAACTGGGGTCAGGTGACCCCAGCGAGGTGACTGTCTAGTCTCCACTTGAAGATTTCCAGGGTAGGCGATCGCACCACATTTGGAGGGAGCTTACTCTACAGTCTGGACACCCTGACTGTGAAGAAGTTTTTCCTAATGTTGAGCCTGAAATTGTCTTCCAGGAGTTTGTGGCCATTTCTCCTAGTTTTTAACTTGGGTGCCCTGGTGAACACTTACTCACCGAGCCCTTGTGTAGCGGTAAGCTCCTATAGTGTAGCGGTGACCTTCTTTTTGCCAGGCTGAAGAGTCCCTCAGCCTTTCCTCTTATAGCCTGCCTTTTAAGACTCTGATCATGGCAGTGGTGTCCCTTGGGGGTGCATGTTTGGACCGGTGCTGTTCAACATCTTTATCAATGATGCGGATGGGGGGGTGAAAAGCTCATTGGCCAAGTTTGTGGATGACACCAAGATATGGGGGAGAGTGGTCATGCCAGAAGGTAGGTTGCAAACACGGGCAGACCTGGACAAGCTGCAGAGTTGGGCGGACTGGAACCAGATGAAGTTTAACACTCAGAAGTGTAAAGTGCTCCATCTGCGGGCAAACAATCCCCATCATACCTACAGGCTCGGTGAGGACAATTTGACTTGTACCACAGCCGAAAGGAACCTAGGGGTAGTGATCAACCATCACATGACCATGAGCCAGCAGTGCAATGCTGTGGCCAGCAGGGCAAACAACATGCTGGCCTGCATTAGCCATTGCATCTCATGCAAACCTATGGAAGTGTTAGTCCCACTGTACTCCGCACTGGTGAGGCCACAGTTGGAGTACTGCGTCCAGTTCTGGGTGTCCCGCTTCAACAAGGATGTGGAAAACCATAAGAAGGTCCAGAGAAGAGCCACTCGTATGATCAGGGACTTGCAAGACAAGCCCTACTAGAAGAGGCTGAGGGACTTGTATCTCTTCAGCCTACAAAAGAGAAGGATGAGGGGGGACTTGGTAGCAGCTTACCACTACATCTGGGAGTACATCAAGCTCTCGGTGAACAACTGTTCACTAGGGCACCCCCGGGGAAGACCAGGAGCAATGGATACAAAATCCTGGAAGGCCGCTTCAGGCTTAATGCCAGGAAAACACCTTCACAGTCAGGGTGTCCAGACTGTGAAATAAACTCCCTCCAGTGGTGGTGCAGTCACCTACCCTGGAAATCTTCAAAAGGAGACTGGACAGTCACCTCCCTGGGGTCACTTGACCCCAGTTGTCTTTTCCTGCCTAGTGCAGGGGGACTGGACCTGATAATCTACAAGATCCCTTCTAGCCCCTACCAATCTATGAATCTTACGAGTGGCTCTTCTTCGGATTCTCTCAAGCTTGTTCCTGGTTGTATCTGAAACCACTGTAGTTGTAGGGCGAGCTCATTTTAGCTGGAAGCATACTTTAAAAAAGAAAACACATTCTCCAGGAAAAATGACAAAACCTCATAGTCTCAATCCTACTGTCCTTGTTTAGATAAGAAATCCACAAAAATGATTTCTATAAGGAAAATTGTAGCTGGACAGGGAAAAAAAAGTATCGTGCAGCATTAGTGTAGATATCCTACCTTGATGATAAGTTTGATTGCACTAGGAGGTGAGCTGCTGTTCTGTAAATCACAGACTTTACTGAATAATTCAATCAAATATCTTTTTTTTTAAAGAGAAGTTCAGCCTAGTATAAAGATACCTATTTAAAAACCCCAAAACATATATACATAGAGCTCTTCTCCCTGGAGTGGCGCATTCCTCCGGTGTAGTGCGCCGCTATGGTGACATAGCAGTAAAATCTAACTGTGTACCACATGCAGGGTGCAGTAACCACCCATACTGTGTCATGCTTTAGTACTTCAAAAAATACACCGCTGTACAGCACTGTGTAGATACATCCATTATTTATTATTCTGGCACCCAGTAGGTTCATTGCTTTAAAAACGGAGATGCTTGTAGTGAAATAATTGCTTGGGGAAAGCACATTGACAAAGGCATGTTCTGTCAAATCTGCTCGGTATATTTGTGTTTACATTATACTGAGTAACCCTACCACATGAGAGCTACACAAGATCTGGCCCTTGAATACTGTTATCTGTACAGCACAATTTACAAAGCATAATTGCTGCCGACTCTTGCTAGCGGTTATGTTTAACAGTATAACAGCTTTCTTCCTTGGGGTTCAGCTCCTGGAAGATGCATGAACTTTAACTATAAGGAATATTACAGGCATGCTTTCCCAGTCACTCCACAGGTTCTTGGAGCTGGAAGGCCAAAAAATCTTCAGGTTCACCAGACTATTTTATAACATCTTCCAGGTCTTTAATACAGTAGTACATTGTAAAATATCCTCTACCTGCAAAAGCTAGCAACATGAGTCCAAACTGAAAGTATACTTTCCTATGATGCTCTGAAACTACTGACCTAAAAAGCAGGATAGAAAATAAATATTTCACGGTTATTTGTTGTCTGGTGCTGTTGTCTGGTTGTTGCTGTGTATATATATATAGAGAGAGAGAGACCTAAAAAGCAGGACAAATAGCAGCACCTCAAATCAAGAGCCAAACTTTTTGCATTCACTTTTTAATTAGATTTGTACAGGGCCTGACAAACTAATTTCCTACTAGTTTCCAGCATAGTAACCATGATAACGGTTTATATCTCCTCTGCCACAGCTCAGTTAATATCTTCCTGTTCACTGACTAGTTAATGTTATAATATTCCTAGCGTCTAGCCATCTTGTCCGTCTCTAAAATGACCAGCATGTTATATAGTCTGATTGCCACCTGGTATATTCGTGGCTCCATTAAAATTCCCTAGTCTTTTAAAGGCCATCAAAAGGATCACTCACAGGGTTTTATGTAGTTTATGGGAGCAAGAACGAGGGAGCACTGTATTTCATTTCCATCAGAAAAATTGTGCTTAAATGATTTGCAAGGTTTGCAAAGAAATAGGGGATAGATCAGCTCCGACAAGCAATCGGGTTTCTGAATATGTATCGGAGTTAAACTTCTTAGTGGTCTAATCCTCCTGTGCTACCATGAGCCGTTCAAACATACAAAAAGAGGGCTGTGGGGTGTAATGATGATTGTTTATTCAAATGTGGGTCTTTTGCCTATGGGTAAGTCTTGCCTGTTGTGAATAAACCAGTCATCGCACCCCACAGTCACATGTCTACTTAGTCATCTGGTGCACACTGGAGAGGAATGAGTTTCTACAGATTAAAAAGGTCAACTCAGATTAAGCTTTCACACAGCTAGAATAGGTAGACAGCTCACTTGCGCTTCAAACAGCCTAGTCCTGAAGTCTTTCTCAGGTGAAACAAGAGGCAACGGCTTCAGGCCCAGTGTCCAAAATCTAGCAGAACTGGGCTAGTTTGGGGGCCTATTTTTGGGCCTTTCATGCTTTGTACTGCTTCAGATGGACAAGGAGCTAGAAGGGGTTAGCTGAGAATTCCCCCGAAAGAGGAAATTCCTTGCACGGAAAGGCAGCTTAGATTTACTTTTTTCCTAGTCTGGTTACTTCAGCCGAGGTGAGTGTCGGCATGACACAGTGAAGTTTTGACCTGCTCTTCTTAAGAATCATATATATATATCCCTAAGGTAGATAGCCTCATAAAATGTTATGTACAGTGATATAAAGTCTTGCTGTGTAAGTGTTAGTGTTTTTGTCTTGATCTATTTATTTTGTCTTGTGAAATAAGTGTTTGGACGCTAAATCCATTCTTGATATTTAGAATCGGTGCCAACCTGACTTCAGTGTAGTGCCAGACACATAAGCCAGCATTGACAGGAGGCAATGGCATTTGTTTTGTTCACTTAAGTGATGCTTCTGACCTTGGGCACATCAAATGTAACACAAGGAAGAGCTAGTATGAACAAATTGGAAACGTGGAAATAACTAATGGAGGAAAGAGCTATTTTTTCCCCCTTCTTCTACCCCTTACTTTGAATTCCAGGCTTGCATTGGTGCAGTTCTTTGTTAGTGACAACTTAAAAATTTATCTTGTGCTGCCAATGGCTATTCCTCACCCACATTTTAATTGTTAGCAGGAGCAATTTGGCACTGATAAACGTAGCTGCATTAGCATGGACTTCCATTGAGGGAATAGTTCATTTCTCATTGGCATTTCGTAGAAATGGGGAAGCCCTCGTTCAGTGATCAAGCAGTACACAATCACTTAAGGGCTGCTGTGCTGCAGCATGCATGCATTTTTTCTAAGCAATTTTCTTTGGAAATGCCCTTTATAGCGTCTGTTAAATAGTAATACTTCTGGGTAATTGCTTCAGCTACTTGAAAAACTTGCGATGAAATTCCGGTTCTTCAGAATCTAAATGTCCCACGAGAAATGTCTGGTTTAATAAAATTCACTTGTTTCAGTTTTTCCTTGTGCAGTGACATTGCATTTAGAAGCAAAGCTGATATAAAATAAAAAGCAAACCGATGCCTCTGCATGTTAGTGGCTCAAAGTTTAAACTGACCCCAAAAGAAATTGATTTGAAAATGCTGGTTGAATAGAAATTCTGTATTTCTGGTTTTGTTCTGGTTTGGTACAAAAGCAAGTTCTGAAAGTGTCAGTTTTGTATACAATGGGATGTTGGCAGCACACAAGTTCTCATTCTTCGAGACATTTATCCTTTGCATGCTACTTTTGACCGCAGGCACTTGGCTTTGTTTTCTGATTTGAGATCTGGCCTGTAGAGATATTGCTTAAAATCAGGACTAATAAAGTTCCTTATTCATATGGATGAGAATTTGATGCCTAAATTGCTATAGTGAATGAGATCTCATTCTGGATTGTTTTTAACCGCCCAGTGCAGGGAGAACAATTTAATTTTCCATTAAGTTGTATATAATGGATCCCAAAAAAATATCAAGAGAAGGGAGATCTGCCCTTAACTTCAGTGAGGGCAGGATATTACCTTGCCAAAAACAAACGAACAAACAAACGAGGCAAAAATACCCACCTCCCCAGTACAAAATGCTTACAAATGGCAAACAAATAAAGTTATATACTTCAAAATGTCAGATTTACAATATTTTCTTGATGGTTTTCTTGATCCGTTATATAGAACTTAATGGAAAAGTAAATTGTTCTCTCTGCATAGGGCAGTTAAAAAAACCCAGAATGAGATCTCATTCACTATAGCAATTTAGGCATTAAGTTCTCATTGCTATGAATAAATACTGTGTTCCAAATGTCCTTATATGCTTTTGAAACTGCCACCGTCTCCCCGGTGTGCCATTTTGGCCAGACAGAAAAGGGGTTGGGTCATTACTTGGATCTTGATCTGAACACCCCTGCTGAGCTAGTTGGCTACCGTTTTGGTTTGCATGAATTCAGCTGTGCAGTCTTTAAAACTGACTGATTTCTTTATACAAGTTTTCTTTTTCTTTTTTTGCAACTGGCTGAACTGGACTTTTGTTGCTTGGGACACCGTACTGTACAACCAGCATACAACAGATCACCTTCCAGGACCCTGAATTCTTTCTTTCTTAAATTTCTCCTTTCTTGTTTCAGTTGAACACTATGCTATCTGTCACGTGTGTCATGTGAAACTGGTGTGTAGCACTGCTGTACTTTTGTGCTGGTGTTATACTTACATGTACTAGGCACACGGCTGTTGTACTTCCATCGTGTATGAAATGACCTCTCTCTCCCAACCCACGCTTACTTCAAAAGTGGGTGCCGGTGGATGGAAGTAGCTTGCAAAACTTGTTTGAGGTTCTCAGATAGAGTACATGGTAGAGATCCACAGTGTTTAGTAGAACACATTGGCTTAATTAAGGGGTCTGATAAACCACTAGTACAGTGCTGCCATCTGCTCCCCTGGGGCAAGTGGGGTTCCCACGTGCATGTCTCCTGTTGTTGTACCCCATTGCGGGAGTGCAGTACAACCAGAGGCAATGCAAGTTATTACGAGATCTACAGTTAGTAACTACACAGTATTAGTGAGCCTAGAAGTAGGCAAACTTGCCCTGGCAACATTACCAGCATTATACTAGCATTTCCTGTCCCAACAGATCACTTTAAGATATCAGTGGGCGGTCAACCTCTTGCCCAGCAACATTACTCGGGCCCTAGGGGACTCTCCCTCAGGCATAAGATGAGTTTTCTAGCTTATATTAAGCCTGACCCTGCAAGCACTTACATGCACAAGTATCTTCCCGCACAATCCCCCATTGGCTCCTGTGGCATTCAGAATTCATTAACATTTGGTTTTGCTGCACTGAAGTGAAGTAAAAAAATGGAAGAGGAAAAGCACAAGGGCATTATGTATCCTTTGGGAAGTGTGTGGGGGCATATATTTATACAGATCTGATATGATTTAAAAGTCTTTCTCCATCTATTTCCTAGGAGCTTTTGTCAGTAATATAATCTGGAGAAGTCATCACAACTGTTCTGCTGGAAAATGTGCCTGTGGAAAAATGCAGATTCAAAAAGTTCTTGAGTTGTGTGTTTAATTCCTTTGGACATTTAATGGAAGCCAGACAGGTTGGGTACCCTGTTTTTTCGGGTAGCCCCAACTGCTCCAAAAATGGCAAGACAATCACTTGGCCACGATACCATTGCCTGTGGAATGGCTGGGTGTCTGCAGTGCGGGTTGAAAGACAACTCAGACCCTGGGCTATTTGGTTCCTGATCTCCCCGGACAGCAGCACTGTGTTCTCTTCCTCTGCATAGCTCAGCCAGAGCGTCTCGCCTGCAGGACCCATCTGTCTTGGCATTTAAAAAAAGAAGGCTAGATGTGTCATATTGTTACCTAATAAGTATTAATTACAGTATTAATAGTATTAATTGCATAGTATGAATGCGTACATAAATGCATAGTATTCATTACAGTTCAACAAAGTGTAAATGCTCAATTGTCATAGCATAGGTAGGCCAGCCAAAAGGATTACATTTTCCCCCCACTCCTCCCTCTCCATGGCTTAATTCATCTTAATTTGGATTTCACAATGTTGCTGTTCCACTTTTGATTTGGATATGTTAGGAAGGCAGAAACTGCCATGTCGAATCAGCTGATGGGTCCGGCCAGCCCAGTGTTTCACTGAAGAGACTAGAAATCACGTAACGGGGAACTGTCCTTATTCAGTTTTCCAAGCCTCTGTCCAGTCATCCTTTTGCTCCAAACGAAGGAGCATTTTCTCCTTGCATTTTCATTCAGGGACATGCTCCAGTATTCCCTTTGCTGTCTTGTTGGCTTTCCTGTTGTCTTCCCTCTCTGCTCTACACTTACAGATATCCAGGCCTACTTGCATTGTTTGCATGGAAGACGGACTCAGTTGTAGTCCCTGAGCTTTCCTCAGGAGAGAGCATGGAGAGAAGTAGCGGCACCATGATCCTGCCCCTAACAACGCTAACTAGCAAAGCTGTTCATCATGGTGGGGAGCACACACTACGCTGCCCTAAAGCGTTAGCCAAGGGTACACTCCCTCCACACTCATCCAGTGGGACTGCATAATATTTTCTGGTAGTTATCCTGAGGCAATGGCACTGATCTGGTCTAGAGGGTTTGGAAAGTTGGTCACCCTCTTCTCCACTTCAGCTAAGTCCTTTTCCCCAGATCTTTCTGCTGTATGTTTGAAAGGGACAGAAAAAACACATGCATTTAAAGATTATTTTCTCCTCCATTTGTAGTCAACGGATGCCTAGGCCTGCTCATTTCTTCCCAATTGCCACTTGGTGACTTTATAAGCCCACAGAGAAATAAACATTCGAGCCATTTCCCTCCCTCTTTCGGAGCTGCGAATGGAAAAAGCAACGTGTGTTTTCAATACTCAAGGTTGGTGAACTATTCACAGTGAGCAATGTGTGCATTACAAGTATCCATGCTTGTTTTCTTTTCACAAATGCATAGGAACAAGTCACCTTTTCCTTCATGTCTGTTGTGTAAAATCATATGTAAAGATTATTTTATGTGGACAAATTTCTACATGTGGATTTGCTTACAGGCTGCTTCGCACAGTCAGCCTTTAGGGTCTTTTGTCTCCAAAGTTTGGGTGGACTATTTTTGTTCTCTGATTGTTGAAGTGTAACTAGTACAACCTTTTATTTTTATTATTTTTGTGAGTTCTCACAACTCTGAATTAAAAATTACCTCCCCATAAATATCTCACATGATGCACTTGACTATTTTAAGGAACATTCTTGCCAGGAAGCTTGCTCTGGTGAATATTGGCAAAAAGGAAAGAAAAATCAAAAGAATGGGTGTCAATACTGTTTGCAGTGAAGTGCGATTTTGCAGCTTATGAGGGTCTTTTCCCATAAGTAGCTGTTCATTTCTTTGAAGTAGAAGAAGGCTTGGATCTTGCTCTAGGTAGTTCTTAGTAGCGTTATAAGTAGAATAAAATAACGTTTCCTCCAAAGTGCAGCAATTTACTAGAGGACAAAGGAGGAGTAAAGGATAGAGAAAATTATTTGAGAGAGAGAGAGAGATTGAGAAATCACTACACTGGAAGAGACTAACAGTTCTGCAAACGGGAGGATAAAATCTTGAATTTGCTGCTCAGGTTTTGATTTTCCTAACTGGGGCAATACAGCCATTGACTTCCAGGAGAATTTTGCTTGAGGAAAGAATTCAGGTTTTGGCCAATTCTATAATATTTCTGAAGCAACTCTAGTGGAAATCAGACTTAATTGAGATTTAAGCAATTCAGGAGTAGAAATGTTAAGGTTGAACACATTAGCAAAAATAAGATATACAGTGTAGCAATTAGGTATAATTAAAGTGAAACCTGAAAGGAGACGGTACCATAGGGAAAAGATAGGTACAGAGTTTTTAGAAAAGCAGCTTGTGAAAAGTATAGGAAGTGTTGCATAAAATCAGATTAGAAAAGGCAATGGAGGGAAAGAATGCAGAGGGGAAATGGGAAGTATTCAATACTAAATTAATATATGCTCAAGAGCGATAGTGAACATCTGGTAATTTATACAGAATCCATATGCTGGGAGGAAGGAAGCAACTGTTCAGAGACAGAAAGTGAAAGGGAAAAATAATGCTAAAGAAAATAGAAACAAAAAAAATAGAGAGAGAGAGTAAAGAAAATCATAGGAGCTCTGGAAAGGTGTCAAGAAAACCAAGTATACTACAGCTAAGTAGATAAAATGGTAGGGTGAGAAGAAAAGACTGGGAAGAATAATACTATGGTAAGTTTAATAAGACATCTGTAAATACATGACTTGCAAAGAATAGCACAGGTTATTTCTGCCCAGGTAAGCAACAGACGTTGCTAAAACCCCAAGGCCAAGTTACCACTTGTGGCAAAAAAAGGGAAAAGAAATCCTTTGGGGCTCGGACTCGATGATCTGTTAAGTGTCCTTCCAGCCCAAGCATCTATGCATCTATGAATCCTTCCTTTGTTGTAGAAGGCAGTAGGACTGAGCCATGATTATGATCTATGGGAACCCTAGGACCTGAACAGATCTTGGGAGGTATGAAAGAGAGAGAGACCAATGACACTGGTCAAAAAAGTGCTTTGACAAAAAAAGATGAATAAGAAATGCCACGTGGAAGACAACAAAATATTTCACAAAATCAATGTGAGGTAGAGGGCATTTCAACTAAAAGACCTTGTTGGGGGATGGGTTGGCATTGAAAAATGTAAATTAGAATTATAAAGGGCATTCAGAAGAGTGCATGTTCTCATTTCAAACTGACCTTCTCTTTAGAAATGAACTCGACTTTATATTGGGGGGGAGGGATGGAAAAAAAGGCCTAGAAAGAATTTTAAGAGTCTGGTTCATGGGGAAAAACTGAAAATGTTGCCCTTTCATCTCTAAAATTTTGCAATATGAACATTGTTTGACAAGAAGGAAAACCTGGGTTTTGATCTGCTCCGATGGTCAGTGCTCTCGGACGGACCCTTGTGACTCCATGTTTCTTCTCTGTTGTTGGCAGCCAGATTCCCGTGGCTCTCTAGACGAAGCAATACAGCCCTAACCAGGGTAACAATGTGTTGCCATCCTCAATTTGCTAAGCATGCACTCGCTCCCATCATCCAATACCTTAATGCATGTTAAACAATACTGAACCAGTCTGGACCCCTGGGAAGCCCCGCCTGATACCACCTTCCTGCTAGACATGGAGACATTGATGACTGCACACTGAGCATGATGATCCCACTACTTATGTATCCACCTTACTGTTCTTGCATTGAATCTGTATTTCTTTTCTGAATGAGCATTTCATATAAGACAGTGTCAAAAGCCTGGCTAAAGTCAATGTCTATCACATCCACCGCTCTCCCTTCATCCACAGAGCCTCTCACCTTATTGTAGAAGGAAATCAGGTTAGCCTGACTTGCTCTTGGTGAACCTATGCTGGTTGTTCCTGATCACCTGATCAGCTCCAGGGGCTACAAAATAGATTCCTTGAGGACCTGCTTTATGAGCCATCATCTTTCCAGGTAATGCTTGTCCTGCTGCTACTGCCATAGCAGTGAGGAGATGATGCCAGCAGTTAGAGCTCTGTTCATGTCATCTTCTTTTACTAAAGTCTGCGTGGGTCACAGAAAGTTGAATACTGAACCCAGGATCTGGGTCAATATGAACAGGCCCCTTTTCCCTTAGAACACCAGATAGGGTTGAAATGAAGCACGTGCTTCAGGTCACAGAAACATGCTATTGCTTTGCTGAACTAGGGCCTAAGCAAGCATGCAGAATCTGGGCTTAAAACTTACCCATTTGTAAAAGTTTTCCAGACTCTAGCACTGCTGCTTTTAATGGAACAGAGCAAATTACAATGAGATTTGCATGCCATTAAAGAACTTAAGTGAGATAGCAATGCGCAATTCCAAAAGGAGAAATGCATGCATAGTTCGAAAAACTATAAACTCTGTTAATGTCTTGCACATCACCAAACAGCTACGGAAGTGAACCAAAATACAGTGAAGCTACAGTGAAGACCAAAGCAATCGAGGCACATTACCCTTCATGTTCATACAGACCAAAAATATATGGAAATGCCATTACCAATAATACCCAGAGACACCAACAGAGACAATGTTAAAAAGAACATAGGCAACTAATTTGAAGCAAAAATGTCAGGGAGTACACTTGTTAAGCCTTAAAAGGGAATCGGATTTACATATTTCTATTTTAAAATTCCCTGGGTTGTATCAAGACTTGCTTTATCACAAGCCAGTAAGTATTTTTTTTTCATTCTTTCTTGTATTAAGCCTATAACTGGACTACAGTTCTTTAAGCAATATGGTATTACAATATATTTTGTTCAAATGCTAACTGTCTTATTTATATGGGAACTGGGTTAAAATCTAAGACTGACATAACTGACAGGAAAAAATTGTACTACAGTTGGTTATGATATTAATTATACCCTAACTAAAATAGCTTAGGAGTTCATTTTTGAAGTCAACCCCTTTGCTGGCCATACCCAGTTAACTTAATTTCTCTACTATTCTTCTAATTTGAGGTGACCGTTTATGGACCAATTTCATGCTCACATTATCAAAAAGAATATATTAACTTGGTAAAATATTACACATTTGCTCTGAAATTTAAAGTGAATTTAAAGTGGTGTGAACAAGCGGAACAGTCACTGAAGAGAATGGGACTGCTCTTGAATATAATGGTTTCAGGTAGAGCAACCAGTCAACAATCAAAATATACTTGATTTTCTACACTGACAAATAGGTGGATACTTCAGCATTTATTCTGTTTCTTTCAGATGGAATAACATTAGATCAGATTATACAGCCAATGCTGATTATTATTCATGAATATTTTTGTGAGCTGCCTATCATCATAACCAATTGTCCTGGAGAATGGATAATTCATGAGACTGTAATATGAAAAGTGATATGGTGTTTTTATATCTAGGCCACCATTGGCTCAAAAGGGGCCCACACCTGTAGCAATTAAAAAGTATTTACATGAATGTCCCTCTGAAAAGGTGTGTTTTTGAAAAGGAGTGTATGAGTCTTTATAGCAAGGCTGCAGGCTTATGTCTAGTGGTCTATAATAGCACCATTAGTCCCGCTGGTCATGTCATTCACTGAACTTACCGTAAGAATTACATTTCCACTGTTTTGCTGTTTCACTTGCTTGAAAGGTTCATAGTTAATGTTATATATATTTGAAGTAAGGGTCAAGTCAAAGTCACCAGTAACTCTAAATAAAGTCCCTGGGCCAGGGCTGGCAGCAACTAGCAGAGTTTGTCAAGATAAATTTTTGTTTCTGACAAACTGATGAAATCTTGGCGTAACTTCCCTTGCTTCTCTGGTTGGTATTGGTTATGACAGGAGAAAAAGAGTTGAATGGTTTAATACAAATGTTGGCTAACGGGGAGAGTGAGAAGAGCTCTGCAAAATAACAGAAGATAGGTCTGGTGGAAAAAGAAAGCAGAAGTTTACTGCTATGTTTTAGGTTCCTCTTGATGCACTGTCACCTCTTTTCTTTTCCAGTAGTGATCTCTTTTCTGTGTCTTTTCTTGGGCAACATGGATAGTTTTCCTTAACATTAATAGACTGTCCAAAGTCAAGTCTCTAAATCAAGTTCAGATACTTTTCCCTACTGTTTGTTATCTGTTTTGCAATGTCTCCATCACCAAAATGACCATCTATTTAGAACAGACATGCACCTTAATACTGAACTCGGAGAATTTCAACAGCTTCCAAAAAGCCAAGGCTGGACTTCAGGCTTCCCACAGTGTGGTTAGGCAGGGCTTTTCTTAGCAAGCTGTGGTAGGTAGAACAAAACTATGACTTGACTTCTAATGTCTGTTAATTAAGGTCTTGGTTTCTGTACGCATCCATCATAATGATGATTTAGGCAACATGTTCTTTTGTGCAGTGTGATGCAGGATTTGGGAAATCAACAAATAAAAACATTTAGTTGTAAAAGAAGCCCTTTAATGATAAAGCAAAAGCAGGGCCTGCACAACTTCAACATGCCTTGCAAGAAGGACTTCTCCGTTATTGTTGACCAGGAGGTCAAATTCTGTGCATGTGCTTTTTCAAAGAGACAAGCTTTCCTGTAATTCCATGATCAATAAGGTCTAAGTCAAACAAGAGGAAGGCATTTTATCATATTCCAAAACAACAACTGCCTGATTTCTTCTGTAAGTGGCATATTGCTCTAACAAACTCTACAGCAAAGCAATGCATTTAATCAATGGGAATTATACAATTTAGCACTGCAGAATTTTCTGGCATACCCAGGAAGTGGAAGACACATCATCGGCTGACTGTTCAGTGGTAGCCATCCAGCAATACTAGGATATTCCAGAAATGAAACCTAAAGCTACGATGTGAAATGGTTTTCACTCCACTGTAATAACTGCCACGGACCATATAATTCTACAATCGCTTCTATCTTTCACAGACAATTTTCCATTGCATCCTGTCCTTTCACACATGGCAAGCTGAAATAATTAGTTTCAATTGAGAATATTGTCATTTTTTTATCAGCTACAGATGAAAACGACATTTATGGAACAGTGTAATCTGTTTATTAATTTCTGGATACAAATTCTCCAGGGAGATCTATTTGATATCCCCGAGTGCTGGATAGTGTTTGTAATTTCTCCCCCACCAAATAGAGTGTTTATTAAAAAGTAAAATAAAAAGACTATGAGGTGAGAGCTCCCAATCTGTATTATAACCGGAAATCTCAAGAAAGTAATTATAACTCAGAAGGAAATTGAAATATCTGCTCAATATGTTGTGTCTGCATCTGTATCTTTTCTGGCAACACAATAGGAAAAAAATGTCCTGTATTTGGCCAAACCAATCACATATTCCTTTCCTTCCATAATTAATACTTTTTCTGATGATCTGCTAGCAATGATTATTAATAAGGGAAGAAAAAATAGGCTTTATATATTCTGCTTCAGTTCCTCATTGAACAGATTTGAAAAATGTAAAATAAAGGATTTATTGCATATATCACCATGATAAAGTACTTCTGACTCCTTCTATGGTAACGGTGACTAGTCTTGTTTTTATACCAACATACCATATTCCTTTAAGTGGATTTTCCATACAAAATGTTCCCTAGTTTAGTTTGGATGGGTGAAAGCCGGCTACAGGTTGGGATAAAATGACATTGATTGCAGTCAGGGAAGCTCACAGAGTACATAAAATTATGAATATCTGATTATTTTGTCTAAAGAAAAGAAGTTAACAGTATGGGCTGTTGACAGTTCCCCAGTCATGTAATGCATTTACCAGCACCCTAGCTTGGAGAGAAGCTTTCTCATATAGAAGGGCTCCTGGAAGTGAGTTTGAATGTGATGTTGAGTCTGTTTTTAAAGAGTTAGTGTAGAATCAGGGGGGAAATCAGAGCCAGGGGGTGGGGACCCTACCTGTGTTCTAGGAAGTACTTTCTCTGGTCCCCCTTCACCCTATGTAGTGAGGACTTGTGCTGGTTATGACTTCACAACACAAACTATTGCCTTGTACACAGAGTCTTATATAACTCTTCCTTGGTGTGTGAATCCAAGCCCTTTGGATGCTTTGCAGATTTCTCAAAGGGACAGCATGGCATGAAAGGATACGTTCTGTACATTCAGAAAGGAGTTTTTAACTATAGTCACTTTGTGTCGGGACAGTATGGTGGGTCCCATTAATCCTGTAGGCAAGAGCAGGTTCCTACAGTGAACCTCTTTCAGAGAACATGTGCTTTCACATAAGAGGCCATGTGCTTTCATATCGGAGCTCTCCTCTCATTTACTATCTCCTGCCCCATCCAATTGCCCCCCTTCTCCCCTCCTCATTGAAGAGAAAGCTTCATTGTCCTTGCCATAGGCAAAGGCTGGCAATGGCACTTTGGCTTTATGCAGTGCTTGTTGGAAGAGCTGCTCTGTGACACCTTAGATTTGTGATAGGAAACTTTCAGGATCAGCAAATCAGGTCCCAGTCCCACAGGTGTCCAGACATACACATATGTGTAGATATATATGTGCGTGTGTATATGCACATATACAAACATACACATATCTGTCTATAAATTGTGTGTGGGTGCTAACATACACACACATATATATATACACACATGCATGAATAGATCTCTGTAAAGTGTGTGCGTACTAACATACACAACTAGGTACACATAGTACACACACATATAGATAGAAATCTATGTGTACCTAGTTGTGTATGTTAGTACACACACTTACAGATAGAGATCACTGTGTATGTATTTGTGTATGTTAGCACACACACATATAGATAGAAATCTGTGAACCTAGTTGTATATGTTAGCACACACACTTACAGATAGAGATCACTGTGTATGTATTTGTGCATGGTAGCACACACACATATAGACAGAGATCTAACATACACAAATGCAGGCACATAGATCTCTATATGTGTGTACTAACACACACACATATATACACATAGATCTCTATCTATATGTGTAGTATCATATACAAATATATACACAGATGTCTATGTGTGTGTGTATACCAACACACAAATATAAATAAATACACATAGATCTCTATCTATCTAGTGTGTGTGTACCAACACATGTACACATATATACATATATAGCTATCTAAAAAGTGTGTGTAGATATGTGTGTGTGTGTGTGTGTGTGTAATATATACTATCTATATGTATCTGTGCCTTGTGAAACTGAATCCTACGTCTCTCAGATCTCCTATGTTTCATTCTAGGTCTTTATATCTAATGAAGCCTCCAAGACTGCGAGGCAAATGATCTGTCCTTCCTTTTACACTAGTCTCTAAAAGCCGGGTTGACTCCCCGTGGACAGGGAGACATTTCCAAGCCGCTCAGCTGTGGCAGAAAGCAGGCGAAACCCTCTGCCGACCAATTCACTGGCGGAGAGCGGGATGGGGGGAGGAAGGGAGGGACCTCCAGTGGGTCACGTCCCGCTCTGCCTTGCTCGACAGAGACCCCGCTCTGCTGCCTGCTGGCTGGCGCTGCCCGATGCTCCCCAGCCCGGTCTATAAAGCTGGGGCTGCCTCCTGCATCCGAACTCTGGGAAGCCCGGAGAGCCGGGGGTTGAATGCACGATCACGTGCGGGAGCAGCTCGGCTGCTTCCTCTCTAACTCAGGGCTGCAGACCGGGAGGCGAGCGAAACCGTAGGGACGGGACCGGGAGACAGGCTCTTCTCGCTCGATCCGTAGGAGCCCCTGATTGGCGGGGCGGAGAAACGCAGGGGGATCGAGGCCGGAGTGGTCAGAGCTGCCTGCCATCCAGCGCCGGGACAGGCAGCGCGGGGGAAGCCCGTCTGCCCGCGCGGAGGGACTCCCGGAGCCTGAACACAACGCCGACAGCTTGGAGCAAGAGCTCTGCTGCCTGCCTGCGGGCCGGGGGGGACGCCCCATGGATCCCCCCGCGGTCCACCCAGCCCGGCCGCGCCCCGGCGGGGTCCCCCCGACCATGCGGAGCTGATCACGATGGTGCGGCGCCTCGAAGGCTCAGCCTCCTCCTTCAGCACCGCGGACAGCGCCGCGCAGCCCACCGCCTCCACCCGCTGAGCGAGGGGGCGGCCGCTCCCGCTTCAGCACCGCGGACAGCGCCCGGCTCCGGCCCCGGCCCCGGCCCCCGCGCCGCCAGCATGGGCGCGCCGCCCGCCGCCCG
>JAGPOW010003447.1:29213238-29248492 GCA_030014935.1 Caiman crocodilus | reverse complement strand
CCGCGCCGCCAGCATGGGCGCGCCGCCCGCCGCCCGGCCCCGGCCCCGGCCCCGGCCCCGCGCTCCCGGCGCCTAGAGCCAGCGAGCCAGCCGCGCGCGGCCCCAGCACCAGGGTAAGCGCCTCCTTGCCGGGGCCCGCGCTCCCGATCCCTCCCGGGGCGGCGGGTGGTCTCTGATCCGTCCACTGCTCTATCCATTGATTGCTCCATTGATCAGGCATTTGGCCGAGAGGCCCAGGACACGCGGCTGGGGGCGCAGATCAGTGCAGACGTCTATTGCGGGCCCTGGTGGCAAATCCAGCCAAGCAGGGACTGCTGCATCTGGTTGAACCCGCTGGTGTCCGGGTTCTGCTCGAAAGCTTTTGCATTAAAAAAACCAAAAGGTCTCTCCTGTGGAAAAGGCAATGTACCAGGTGTAGCTAGGATCTTGTCCCCCCCACCCCTCCTCTGCCCCAAATTAGCTATAGGATCTTGATGTCTCCACGGATGGTTTGGGGGTTTCTTTATTTTTTCTGTTCCCCGTTTGTTTTAAGTTGGAAGATATTTGTGAAGTGATGCTGTCCATTAAAAAGTGTGTGTGTTTGAGTTGGGGGGGGGGGGGAGAGGGAAATCAAGTATTCAGAGGTTTCCCGTTTCTTGCCAATTCTGTTCTGTGTTGAAAGTGGAAAGGTGCGGGGGGCGGGGGGTGTGGAAAGTCAGCTTTCTGCCGCCACCGTCTGGCAAGCGAAGAAAAATGTTGTAGTGGCTGCCTTCAAAACTGAAATTTATGAATGGACACGGATGATGTATTACCCTCTGGAGTTTTATCTCATTCTCAGTGCGCTTACACAGCCCATAAGGAGTAAGCATCTTTGAGATTAGGCTTCATCGTGATGTAGGCATTATTATATTGCAAAACGTTCAAGATACCTTGGCTGGACAAACAAGTTCAGCAATTGGTAATAGGAAGACAGTGGTGCCTATAGCCTGTTAACAGACAAATGTAGGTATGCATGTATGTATGTATGAGGTCTCATATTTTTACAGCTATGCATTGCCTGATTTAAGAATTCTTGCAATATATATATATATATATATACACACACACACACATACACACACACACACACATCCTTTAGTCATCCTTATAGCTTTAGATTAGTGAGTGGGGAAGGGGACTTAGTAATCACGAGTCAAAAGAAAAAATAATGAATGAATTCCAGGACTGGTAGAATGATGTTACAATATCTATCTATCTATATTAGATTATACAGCAACACCGGAAATGGTTTATTTACCACTATAATCTATCTATTAGATAGATAGCTAGATAGCCAGTAGGGCATGTATCCTGGGGTGGAATTGGATTATAGTGGTAAATGAACCATTTCCGGTTTTGCTATGTCAGGTGAAAAGACAAAGGAGGCAAAAGAAAAATCCAGTCCCTAAAAGAGATTTCTGTAGATTTAGCGGGGCAGGCAGGGTAGGAATCATAGGGCCTCTTAATAAAGTCATTATTTTCACCAGCTACCAAAATATTCCAGAAGTTTCAACAAATGACCAAAATGTCGCGGTGTTGTGAGCCTTGATAGCATGTTGCCTTCACAGAGATAGACTCTACCAGGGTTTGTTTTTCACACCAAATCAGTAGTTGGTTTAAAATAGCTGGCCCACAGCTTTCAATCAAGTTTTCTTTGCATAAGAGCTACAGAATGTGGCTTTCGGTGAAGTAGATACAATTCTGACAGCACCACACTGATGCCTTGCATCCCAGCAGCAATGCTATGATCATCCAATCACTAACTGCCTCCAGAATAATATCACCTGTGGATTACAGAAGGAGTTTTTTTGGAAGACACAATCCACCTTCTTACTCAAGCAAATAGGTATCCACATAACCTCTCTTTCCATAGCCTCTTGCTTCTTCTTCACCACAGACATTATGGGGTGATCAAAATCCCTGGACTTCCAGGAGAGATTAGTGGTTCCTTGGACTGTTTCAGCTAGGTCTCAGACAGGACCCCAGCCCATGTAATGGCCAGGCTGAGCAGCCCCTCAGTCCTGGGAGATCCTCTCCCCAGCCATAACTGGGGTGATACATTACATGGAAGACCTTGCTTTTACCTCTGTGGTTGAATGCATTTCACCATTACATTTTTCAAACGAATCAGGCTTTGCCTCCAGGTTTTACCCTTGTGTTTTTTGTTTGCAATGCCAGGGCAAGATATTTTGCAACCCGGTCAATGAACTGCAGATACAGATTAGCACTTCCGGGTGTGTCTACACAAGATATTTACTGCAGAACTGACTAATTAGATGCACAGTAAAATGTCACCATTTATATACGTGTTGCTATTAGGACAGAGTAAACTAATTAACTCTGCCATAGGACAGTACTGCCAGGCACAAATACCATTCTATGGTGCAGCTATTTGCTACACTACAATGCATGTGTAGACATTGACGGGGATGGCTGCGGTACTTGGGTGTTTCAGTGTGGGCACTGCCTGCCAGCTAGCTCTGCACTGGAGCACTCCTGTACCCCAGCCAGCACCTCTGCAGCACATTGAGCTGGGTTGGAGTAGCCCCAGGCTAGCAGGCTGACTCCAAGGACCCCCTGCCAGCTGCAGATGATCTGTCTCAGCTCAATTTGCTGTATCCCTAGGCACATGCGCAAACACTGTGCCCAGGAGCAATAAACTCTAAGTTTGTTAAGTTGCGGTAATAGCACGTGTAAATGCACCCCTGCCATGTAGTTTGCATTTGCTATCAAGTTACTGGAGATGCTAGGATGCAGAATTATGTTGGCAATGCCTTTTCCAAACACTCAGCTTACCCATGCTGATCACACCCAAAAATGGGAAGCAGCCACGCTGACCTGGAGCAATCATGTTCCTTTACCTCGAGCCTGAGGGGGAATACCTCTCGCCACAATTATTTCACAGGACTGCTATAAGAATTAAGCAGTGCTCTAGGCATGCAAAACCAGTGCTCAGATTATTATCCAGTGTATTTTGTCATCTATGTAACTCCATAACACTTAGATGGACCTGCAGACTACATTTGAGGCTGGCTTGCCTAGTCTGACTTCAAGTATAGCATTGCTTATATATTTAAAAATACTGGGACTTACGGGCACTTATGTGCAGGGAGCCTGCTCTGACATGCTGGAAGTCCAGTGACTTTACACGCTGGAGCATGTAAATCGATGTGCTCTAGCAGCCTCATGTGTCACGTGTATATCTGCGGCGCAGTGCATCTCCGTGCTGAGAAAACGGCGGTGACACACTTTGGACTAAAACACGGATGATGTGCTTCAGCTCAACGTGTACTCCTGCCATTTTCTGAGTGTGGAGGTGCACTGACACACAGGGGCTTTTAATTAGTGCGACTTAGTAAATAAAAGTGCCTGGCGCTGCCACAGAAACACATGTAAAAATGTGCTAAGATTGACCATCCAAATGATACTAGGGCTATAAGTAGAAAGTAACTGAATATGACTCCATTAAAGCTTTCATCTAAGTTAAGCTGATGTTTCAAAAATGTTTGCTCCCTTGCTTGGAAGTGAAATACCTTTTAAAAAGCCTTTTTCCCCCTAAGTGACTTGTAAAAGAAATGCCCCATGAGAGCTAATAACATGGACCAGATATGAATCTAGCATGCCAGTGCAGCCTATCAGGTTAAGTACCTATGAGCTTTTGTAAATCCAAGTAAGCATACGTCCCCATCTTTGAGTATCTATGTTCCTTTAAAAACATTGGCTTTAAGCTACTTCTGAAAATGAGATTTAGGCTCCTGGGTCACTTAGGGACTTGTTAAAATTGTACCCTGAGTCTAGATGACTTCCTTACCTCTTCAGAGGCATTCCTGCACTGTGCAAGAGAAGCAAGGAAAGGGGGTCCAAAATGGGAACGTGTCTTGCATGGCCTGGTGTTAGTTGAGTTCTGCATGACACCTTGTGCAGCAGCGACCAGGAGGTGGGTGGTGGGGAGGGCCCTGGCTTGCAAGCTTAGGCAACTGGTTTGTGGGAGGGGATTCTATTCTAGTATTGTAAATGAAGCACGCAGGCAAGCTAACCCAGTTCACTTGCGGTTTGTATCCTAGGTAAGCCTTATCTCACCACAGAGAATGAGACTCTGTCATGCTTTAGGAACATGTTCTGTGAAGTGCTGCGAGCACATGTCCTGTGACACTGCCTCTACTTAGTATGTTCATTCCTGAGACCTTCACTAGGAGTGGGCATGCGGAAGTTCACAACAGTGGATCTATACTCAGGAGAGAGTCCCCTGAGGTCAGGCTATGGCCCATGGTTTTGCCTTTTACCAAAACATTTCTTCCCGATGACATTGCAGAGCTTGACATTCTTTCCTAGAAAAGCACAATATTTTAATTACGATGCCTGATGAGTTTGATCACTAGCTGTCTCAATAAAATATGCAAATGCATAGTCATTTAAATGCAAAGCACCTTTAAACAAAAATGTTAAGTTAAGTGCAATCAAGTTACAATTACATTTTTTAGGAGAGTGCATTAGACACTCTCAGTACATAGGATTAGTGCTGAGACCGCCTGTACAAGTAGAGTACAGTACAGTATCAAGCAGAATCGTGACACACGAGTATGCCTGAGTATCCACAATCCTCCGCATTGTCACTGCTTTGTTATAACTCAATGCTAGGGCCAAGCACAGTTTTGAGAACGTGAATCAATAACTGAATATTTCTTATGGAAATAGTCAAAGTTAAGGTTAGAGTTTTCTGCATCTTCTTCTCTCTTTAAAAGAAGACAAAATGGTTTGGCTGAGATATTGATTTTCCCTCGTCATGACCAAGGCTAGGGGCTGTCATTCATCACAGGGGCAGCTTTCTATAAGCTGTGATGCTCTTGCACTCCCCCTCTCTCCAGCACAGAGAAGAGATTAAATTTAGTTTGCTCTGCTCCTTCTACATTCACAAGTGCTTACATTTTTACATTAGTCACACTTTGGTGGGCAGGTTCAGGTGAACAGCGTCTTTCAGCCTCTTGTTGCTCTTGCTGTTGATGCGAGAATGAAGCGAGAAATCTGTGTTCACTGTAGGGGGCGGGGAGGGGGAAACCCAACATGACAGATCAACCTTTTAGCGAGCTACTTATACCTGCAAGTTCATATATGTGGATCTTCGGACCAAACTGTCTTCTCAAGCAACATTTCTAAAACTGGGGCCGTTTCATTTTGCTCCGTGCCTGTTTTGCCCAAGCCTGGGGGCAAGGGAAGTGAGTGGGTACGGCTTCATATTGCATTTGTATTGATGGAAAAAGAAGCCAATGGTGTTGTGTTCATTAATGCATACTATCTGATCTCCTTTGCCATTTTGGTGCCAATCTCTAGCGTTCTTTCAAGCCTACATTGCAGTGGTATTTCTGCAGTGATGCAGCTACTTTTCCTAGACTGAAGGTCAATATCAAAATGGGGAGCAGATGGAGCACATGGAGATAAACCCTGTGCCACCCACAGAGCAGCACCACCTGCTAATTTTTTATTGCTGCCTGTTATGTCTCAGGTAACGTTTTCAAAAGCACCTGAGAACTTAAGACTTTTAGTGGCGTATAAAGCCCTCAGTCACTGCCGCCAGCAGAACCTCTGCTCCCCAGTCACTGAAGTAGAGGTGCAGGGAAAGCACTGGTGCTAATGGAGCTGTGATTTGGTTGCTGTGCTACTGCAATATAAATAATACAACTTGAAGGGTGCTTATTGGCTACACACAGCCCTTTATGGGTTTCACTAATAAGCACATTGATTCTAGTCATAGTAATGGGACTTGGGTGTCCAAATCTCTTCGGACGAGTTAAGAAATCGTAGATCGGTAGAGCGAGACCGAGTAAGTACTCAGACTCAGGGGAGAGAGATCTTTTTGACAAGTCTCTGTAAGAGAAAGAGGCAATGAGGTAAAGACAGGAATGTCTCTGCCCATCACCGTGTTAGACTAACAGAGTACTTTTCCCAATGACAAGCTGTGAGGTATCTGGGTGGGTATGGATCTCACTTTTGATCATCTTGCTCCTCTGCTCTCTGCTCCATGTTGCATGTATCTCTGTTGCCTGATATTCCCTCTAGCTTTCAGAAAAGCTGCTAATTGGAGCGTGACACAACACCAAATCAGAAGGTATGACCTAGGTTTTTAGGAGAGGCGTCTAATTTTAGGCACCTACCTTTAGACACCTGGCAACAGAATTTGCGCAAGAAAATGAGGCACTTACTCCTTAAATTGTTCTGGGTCAGGAAACAAAAGAGCTGCCCTAAATAACATGAAAGAGGGAGCCGAATGGATGCCTGTTTGTTTGTTTCTTTGTATCAGGTAGGATTTAGGACAACAGACAATATGCTCAGTCTTGGCCTATATATAGCAAAGCTTTTTCTGCACCTGGGAGTATTCTATTGCCACTTGATATGGAAAGACAGGGGCAATTGCTCTCTCTCTTTCTCTGTCTTTTTACCTGCTTTATAAGAAACAGGATACTTTCTAAGTGAAGACGTTCCCCCTGAATGAGCAACAACCTTCCACTAAAATGAAATATTGCAGTTTTCTGGAGCTTCTGTTATCAAGACATAAACATTTGGAAACATCTGAAGTCTTATCACATGCAGAATAATGATATTTAAACAATAATTGCATTCTACAAAGAGGGGGTCTTTGGCACGCAATAGTCCATAAATCAATAGTTTCAGTGGCATAGTCTATGCTGTGCATAGGATTTCTGTCTCTCCTTTGGTGGGACAGAAAATAGCAGTAAACTGTCTTGAAAATGTGGTATCTGTCAAGAAGATCCACCGTAATTTTCTGAAGTTTTAATGTACCAAAGCTATAGCTGATTGCACTGGCAATTTCCGTCTGTTGCTGCCAAGGCCAAGATTCACTAGATATTACCACATGCCTCACTTTAACCCCATTGGAACTATACCTAAATGACTAAAATTAGGTATGAGCTTAAATATCCTGCTAACTCAGAGCCTGATGTAAAACCCATTGGACTTGTGTTGACTTCAATTTGCATTGGGTTGGGTCCGTAACGACTAAAACAAGGGCTGCAGTATGAAATCCAAATGGTTCAGCTGTGTTGGGAGTAGTGGAAATCATTCAGCAGTCATTGCAAAGTGAAATTTCATTGAAAGTAGAATTCAGATGCTGTGTATTTTTCAGCTAGGTCTTGTTTTACTATTGGAGAATCCCATAGTGACTTGCATGTTGGGTATCATAGATGAAATCCCCAAGGTTAGAAGTCAAGAAAGTATTTGCCTATTGCTCAATAAGCCAATTTATATCATCCAGAATGTATCCTAACTGTATTATGGCAGAATAAATGCAAGAGCTTAAATTAATAGAACGCTTCCTACCTTATATGAGATTATAGGAGAACTAAAACAAGAGTCATTGAGAAAGTAATGGAGCTTCCTTGCTGTCTTTGCACAGGTTGAGAAACAGCAGTTCTGAAAACATGAATCGAAGGCACACAACCCTTCGGGAGAAGGGCCGGAGGCAGGCTATCCGCGGCCCAGCCTACATGTTCAATGAGAAGGGCACCAGCCTGACCACTGAGGAAGAGCGCTTTTTGGATTCTGCGGAATATGGCAATATCCCGGTTGTGCGGAAAATGCTGGAGGAATCCAAAACTTTGAACTTTAATTGTGTCGATTATATGGGACAAAATGCCCTGCAGTTAGCAGTGGGGAACGAGCATTTGGAGGTAACTGAACTCCTTCTGAAAAAGGAGAATCTGGCCCGCGTTGGGGATGCGCTGTTGTTAGCCATCAGTAAGGGATACGTCCGCATTGTGGAAGCAATACTGAACCACCCGGCCTTTGCACAAGGGCAGCGTCTGACACTTAGTCCTCTTGAACAGGAACTACGCGATGACGATTTTTATGCTTACGATGAAGACGGAACTCGATTTTCCCATGACATCACCCCCATAATACTCGCTGCCCATTGCCAGGAGTATGAAATTGTTCACATTTTGCTCCTGAAGGGCGCACGGATAGAAAGGCCCCATGATTACTTCTGCAAATGCAACGAATGCGTGGAAAAACAGAGGAAAGATTCTTTCAGTCACTCTCGATCAAGAATGAATGCCTACAAAGGATTAGCAAGTGCCGCTTATTTGTCTCTTTCCAGCGAAGACCCCGTTCTAACGGCTTTGGAGCTAAGCAATGAATTAGCAAGGCTAGCCAACATTGAAACAGAATTTAAGGTAACTCACCATGAAACCTCTTCCTGAGGCTGAATGTGGTTCTTTATGTTTTACATATGAAAGCGTGTTGGTCAATAATTCAGGGTTCAAAAAAGAAAGATTCATTATAAGTCGTCATCTTCCATTGCAACCTCAGATGAAGGGAGGCCTCAGTCAGTATTTAGATTCAATTAGAGTTTTTATCTAAAATATGAATGGTACGTGCTTCCTAGAAAGGAGGCAGTCGGCACTTCCAGTCTTTCTACTAGTATAAAAAACCCCTCACATTCAGATTTTTTCCCCCATTTTTATAAACGACAGTTCATTAGAAACTAAGAACTTCTTTTTCACTGTGAAATCTAGGCTTTCTAAATCAAGGACTGATGTACCCAATTTACTATATTAGAAAGAAGAACAGGAGAACCAAAAGGCTTATCCTCCTCTCCATCCATGACCACCATTTTGTATGTACAAGAGGGAGCAAAGCTTCCATTTTAAATCCCCGAGGAAAAGTCATGCTATCCCATAACCTTAAAATCTGGGGGTAACTGATGAGGGAAGTTAAGAACACATGTATATGTTTAATGCTTTTGCTTTCCAAACCTTGTGGGGGTTTTTTCTTTATAGCAGCCTATTTCAACTCTTAAATTGCCAATCTGTACCGGTGTATCTGGGATAGGCTTTGAAAGTGCTGAATACTAGAGCGTGCAGAAACGAATGCAACTGAAATGCTTTGGATAATAAATATGTACAGCTTGCATGGATCCAGATCCAAAATTCATACACATCTCACTCTGAAAGATAACTGAGGTCATCCCTCACTTTTAATATAGTAGCACAGCTCCAGAGGACCTGAACTCCCGGGGTGCACAAAGGACGCCATCGTGGCGGTAGGGACAAAAAGGGGAGGGTCTCTTTTTTCAAAAGTAAAGGCTCCTGCCTCTTTTCTGTTAGCTTATTTGGACCTGTGGTTCCCAAGAGGAGATGGCAGCGTGTTTGGTTTCTTGTGTTAAGTCCTCCGTAACCAGTCTGATTAAAACGAGGAGGGTAATCAGTCAAATGCTTTCTCTCCTCAAATGTGGCAAGCTGCATCTTAAAATGCTATAACTTCATGTAGAGAAGCAGGGCTCAGAGGAAGGATTAATAATAAAAGCAGAAGGAAGTAGTTGTGAAAGGTCCGGTAAGGCTCCTGCGTTCCTCATCACAGTAAACTTGACAACTGTCTCGCACAAAGTATTCAGGATTAGGCTGAGTTTGTAAATGTCCAATGCCGTTTGCAACTTTTCTGAAGTCATTAGCATAACCCCGAAGATATTAGTCATAGAAATCCAATTTCGGCAGCTCAGCCGTCAGCTTATGAGAAGTTGTGAGACATGAGTATTGTGCGGCTGTATCTCTGATCAGTAACACAAGTGCAATAAAAGCCCGGGTTGTCAGTAAATGGGGGTAGGATGGCTGCCAGGCATCCCATTATTTTTTAATTTGAAAAACTAGTCAAGTGTTCAAGTATCCTTTTCAGAATTTCTCCGAGTACATACTCTGATCTGAAGGTGACAAGAATCCTATGTCTTCTTAAGCAGTTGCCTTCTAAATGAACTAGAAATATTATTATGGGAGAAAGGAGAGTGATCTCTTTGGAAAAAAATTAAGGGCCAGATCTAGTGAATTCTTTTGCGCATGAGAATAAGGCTTTGCAGGATCTGGTTCCAACAGCAGTCATGTAAAAGGGTGTGGAGTCTACCCTTGCAACACTTGCTCGTGGGATCAGCCAAGCACAAGCAGTCCGACTGCCTGCCTGCCTGGACGCGCCAGTGAGGAAGAGGTGTCATATTGGATCCATGGTTATCACCATTAGAGATCATTAATGTTCCAGTTTCTGTTCGGCAGAGAAAAAGGTCCTGTGAGGAGTGTCGAGAGCTTTCACCGTCGCACGGTTGTCAGCCCTGATAACTGTTTCTCTGCACCACTGCAAGTACATTTCTGCATTTCCGCTCTTGTTTCTGAAGCTGCCATCTCTGGTGCTGGTCTAGGCCAAATCTACCATATGAAAAGCATACTCCTGAAGTTAACAGAGAAAAGGAGTTGAAATGCTATGGTGACAGATGCCTTATAAATATCTGGCATTAGTAGATGTCCTTAAGTAGTTAGGTAGAAAGACAGGGATAAAGAATCTCTCTGCTCTCTTATATTTGCATGTGATAGTTGGCCCATTCCCATAATTTTGTCAAAGGCCCTAGTAACATTTTTCTTTACGTGTTAGCAATCTAGAGATGCGGTTAAAATCTTACTGAGACATTACTTAATATGATTCATAATCTTTTATAGGTTAGCCTTCAGTGTCTTCAGGAGCATGCAAGGTCTGAAGAAATGTAATGTATTACTAATGTAGGCAAATACAATTTTTCACACAGTATTTCATTATCTTAACCTAAAAGATGGAACACCCAGTCAGGCAGTAAGTATTTACTTGCGATTTTTACAAGGGAGTAACTCAACTCTTCTTCCATTTTGTGAGATGTATTCCCATGAAGAGTTTGTGATTTAAAATGCACTCCAGAAACTCACAAAATAATGATCAATTTGCAAAATCTAAGGGCATCCAGCTACTTTTAGATGGTGTTTGCAGTCTTGAAAAGAAAAATAGTGGAATTTGGACTCAACTTTTGGTTTGGCTTGCTGAGAGTGAGTCAGTCAGTGTAAAATTCAGAATTACCCTACAGACTGTTTTGTTCGGGCTGCATCCGCAGCATGCCAGTAACACACTGGCACAAGATGGAGATGCTGCCTCTAGTGGGAATACCTGATTTCAGTGTTAATGATGGCAGCAGGCATGAAGAAACATGTAACACGAGTTAATTATACATAAATACCCTTTTTTAATTGTTTTCACTTAGGCTTAGAGCACTGTTATACAAGAATGACATTCAGCCTGTGATACGGTTAGGTCAGAGGCAGAATACAGGAATTGCTTTTGCGAGGGGGGGCAGTGTGAAATATTTTAGAAGAATTAAACTTTGCGTACAAGTTTGGAAACTTAAATTTTTTTATTTCAAAACCACAACGTCCTGATAGCATAAAAAGTCTTGAAAAAGATGCATTACCTATGGAAGGCCATTTAAGTTAATGGAGAGATGCGCGTATCATCACACCTAGGCAAGAACTGATTGTCAACTCTCAATGACAATAAAGGGATTTCCCTGAATGAGTCTTATCATAAATCACCATGCTTCAAAATTTACCTTAAGGGTTTCACTGCAACTTGTTGCACCTTCAGCGGGTGCATCTACATGAGATGCTTACTGTGCAGTTGTCTAATTAGTTCCTCACTAAAGGGCTCAGCGTCTACACATACAGCTCTGTTACACATGTAACTCTATCAGGCCACAAGAAACTAATAAACTTTGCGGCATGTTTGTACTTGTAAATGCAAGTACTATCTTGCTAAAGAGTTTTTTCGTGTGTAGCAGTGCATGGGTAGATGCTGACTGGGCTGGCTTGGGCATAAGGGTGCTTCAGTGTGGGCTACCTGCCGGCTATCCCTGTATTGGGTCACCCTTGTGTCCCAGCCAGCCCCTCTGCAGCATGCTGAGCTGGGTTGGAGCAGCCCTGGGCTGGCAGGCTGATCCCCCGGGTCCCCTGCCAGCTGGGGCTGCTCTAACCCGCTTTAACATGGTGTAGTCCTGGGCGCACATGTAAACACAGTGCCCAGAAGCAGTAAACTCCGGTGCAATACAGGCTGGAGTTTATTGTGCTCCATTAATTTCATGCGTAGATGTATCTACAGTGTATCAAATCACAGTCACTGAACATCTACATTGAAAAGCAAGCCTGCATAACCCTTGATGGTTGATCTGTGGGACCACAGCCCCCTGTTTGAGAAGACATACATGAATATTTGCAAGAGGGAAAGTTAAGGTTTTCATTTATTGCCACTTAGCCTTGGAGGCTACAAGTGAATTTGGTAAGACCCGGACAGTCTGGTATAATGTTGATTCTGAAGGATTGGGATGAAGTACAAGAAAGGAGTCTTGGAGGTTTGAGAGACAGAAACTGAGTGTCAATTAGTAATACATAGACTTGGCCAGATATTCACTAGATGTAAATCAGCATAGCTTCATTCAAAGCAGCGCTGGATCTGGGCCCCTAATTAGAATACAGGCATGGAGGCAGGATGCATTTCCCAGATAGCGTGGCATGTGGGTACCTGGCTTTGTGAATAAGGTCTGAAAAAGGATCAGATTTGGTTTGAAAAGAAAAGGTCTGAAAAGTGTGGGGTAGGAGTATGTGTCATAGAAATGGATTTTTTTTCCCCCGGGTCTTTCCTTTTAAGCTTCTGATGTCTTACAATGTCTTGCACAGAAAGCTCCCCTATTACTGCTAGAATCGAATGAGGCTGCAGCAGTCTGGTTCTAAAATGAAACTTTTCAATAAAAGGCAAAACCCAAGATATACGGAAGGGAAAGTACTCAACTTGCCGTTTGTACAAAAATATTCTCTCATTTGCCTTTAGCACAGTCATAACACGGTCCCATTAAATTACTTGGCAACTAGCCTGAATAAGGGGAAAAGTCATGACAAAAGTAGAATTTTTGAAAGTTTGCAACAAAAAAAAAAGGAGCAAGAGTTTGAGTCATTGAGATTCATTGGCAATTTATGCATGATTTGCATACTAGTAACTCAAGGGTAAAATATAATAGTGTTTTCCAGACAAAAGTGCACTCTTGCCTTCCACAAGTTAGTTATTTTATACTTCAGGGCAACTCAGGGCACCTACCCCTGATCTGATTCTGACCTCATGGTAAACAGAGGGATAAGTTGTGAAGTAGGAGCAGTAACACTTCATTGTTTTGTGACTCCTGATGTAACGGAAAATGTAAGAGCAGCAGGCCTTACACCAGATTGTATATTTAAAGTCGGGGCTTCTCTAGATAATGTACTATTAGCTTTGCCGTCTCTGTATTGCCCTCCTCTTGCAGCTTCCCATATGGAGGAGTGGACATGCGTATAGCAGAAGTAGTTGTGTTCTTGGCAGTCTTTACTGGCACTGCAACCAGGCACAACTAAGAGCATCTCCAAGGCTGCTCTAATCCGTATCAAGTGGTGAGGAAAACCATAGCCAGCTCTAGAAGAGGAGCGGGGCAATTTTTTGCTAGCCCCTTGCTTACGTATTGATGGGACTTCACAATGCCTCTTCCATCAAGTCACTCTTTAACGTGAGAGCCACCCTCCAAGCAAAACATTTGATCTTTGTCTTACTTTTAAAATGTTGTTGAAGCCTCTTGGTAGGCAACAAGTCATAAATGAGCACCCTAAACCAATTGTGATAGAGGTCATAAATTATGTAACAACGTGCAACTGCAGCTTATAAAACACTGCAAAAAGAAGCCCTAAAAACATCAGGAATAAGACATCTTCATAAGAAATTAAAAATGCTGCCATCAACAACAGCTAGTTGGGGTTTTTTCCGATGATTTCTTTTCCCACTGATTTGTTGCCCCCAAATTAAACATTTTTTGGGGGAATGGGTCATTTTCAACAAAGATTTTGTCCAGCAGACAAAAGTCCCCTGCTCCAGGATGGACTAGATGGGGCAGACGGGTGGGCATCTGCTGTAACAGAGATGACAGTCCAGTGGCAAGACACTTCCCAGGGATGTAGGAGATCCATCCCTTCAAGACTTTGCTCGGCTAGATCCAATCCAGGGGTCTGAGCTTTTGTCTCTCACATCTCTGGGCTGTTTTGGGGGTGAGAACTGACTCTGTAGCACAATGCTTATGGGAGTTACCTGGATGTTGAGACCGACGTTCAAGTCTATGCTCTTCCATAGTCCTACTCCCGTGGCTAATTAGTGGCTCGTCTTTCTCATTCTCTCACGGAAGCAGGGAGTTGAACTGGCATCTCAGTGCAGTGCCCCTGCCCATGAACAACCAGCTCTTCTGGGGTGGGTGGGTGGGTCTCCCTTTTCTTTCCCTTCCCTCTATTAAAAATGCTAACGAGGCTTGAGTAAGTAGAGGAAAATATTGGAATCTCACAGGCAAAAAATCACAAGACAAGAAATATATTTCCCAACTATCTTTACTTACAGCCCAGAGAGTAAAATTATAAAGTGAGATCTCAAAATTCAGATACACTTAAATTTTGAATCTGATCCCATCCAGACTGTATTTAAAACTTATTTAAGTTTTCATAGATCTTTATTATATTTCACAGCAGTCAGTTATGCAAGAATGTGCAGCCCTAAACTTGATGGGCTACCTTCTCCGCATCGCATCCGAGTACTTTTATTCAAGTTGAGAAAAACTTTATGAATATTCCCCATGTGGGTGGAAAAAGCTCTCTTTTAAGCATAAAAGGAGAAAACAGTCTGTCTGTATTTATCGTCTGTATTCTCGTCCTCCTACCCATGTTGCTCTTGCAATTTGAGTCACTTGTAGCAGGGATACAATAAACCAGACTTGTGCCACAATCTAGATAGGTCAACAGTATTTACGCTTCTTTAACTGCAAACAGAACATGGCTCATAGGATGCAGCCTCCTTAGAGGTGTAACCTTCCTGTGATACAGTATGCAAATATCTTCACAGGCATCATCTGCACACCATCCGGTGACTCATTGCTTAGATTGGGATGTCACAGAGCAGAGGCAGTATTATTATTATTAAAAAAGGGCTGCGTGCTTATTGATGATTGCATTTTTAGCAGGTGACTGGATGGGGCCATGCCCTTGTGACATACATAACAGAAATGTCAGGCGAAATTGAAAGCTATACTATGAATGTTCAAAACCGGTGAGTGAAATGCAGCCTATTAGCTCTGCTCTCTCTTTATTCCCTGGGATTGCCCTCTTTCCTTCTGTTAAGGTCTACAATGCACAGGTCTCTGCAAGGCCATTGCTGTCACCTTAAATACATGCTTCAGGATCACGGCATGTCCTTGTGACAAAGAGAAAGGCTCCATTCAGCAGTCGAAGCAAATTACAGACAGAATTGCAAAGGAGGAGATGTAAAGATCTTGCCAATCAGAAGCAGTGTGATAAGATCTTTATTCGGGCTGCTTCAAATGTTACTGCAGAAACTATCAAAGCCCCCACCGTGCGCTCCATATGGGAAGGTATATGGTGGATGATCCTTGCTTATTAATTCTATCAGCATTGTCTGTTCCTCTACACCAACCTTTGTTTTCTCTTTCCCTGCTGGTCCCCTTGTTGCCATTGTTGCTCTTCCTGTTGCCATCTGCATTAATCAATCCTTCTCTAAAATATAAGGGGAGGACCTAGACTCACCCTCTGACGTTGTACCTGGTCAATCGGTTGCCTGCACAAATAGCTAGATCTGGATGGCTGATGTGTCAGTAATACCGGTATTTGCAAAGGCAATCAAGTAATTTGAAGCCCAGGACAAGATCCTCAGCTGGTGTAAAACAGCTGTCATTTCAGTGGGGCTACACTCATTTTCCATCAGCAGAAGATCTTTCCTCTAACATGCCCATTCGTAATGAAAGCCCCCATCGGGCCTCCAGCAAAAGGACATGGCAAATTGCACATGCGATGATACAGTAAGACCACCCCCATGGTTCAACCTAATGCTCCCGCACAGGTGTTCTCAACCTTCTTAGACTCTTAGCCCTTGTTTTACACTCAAGACACCCCTTGGAAAATGCCAGCTCTTAGGTATCGTGCATTTTTTAAGTGCCAAAAAATAATAGAGCAATGCTTCTGTTGAAAAGGACTTGGAAAGCACAAGTCAGGAAGGCTCCTGACACTGTGGATTCCTGTATGTATTTCCTCTGGGTCTAGCTGTGAATCGTGTGTAGGAGCTTGCGCACCTAACAGTCCTAATAATGCTCAGCACCCTTTAAAAGAGTCTCACAGCACTCCAGGATGCCATGGCATCTGGTAGGGAATCACTGCTTTAACAAGGCTTGTCTTCTTGCTATTTTCCCCCTAATCTACTGGGTACTGGTAAACTTCATGTAAGATGTTTGATGAAAATCTGTTAATGGAAGTGCCATTGCAAGCTCCCTCTATGACCTGATTTATATGACACATATGAGGGCATATGGGTTGACAGTCTGACAGGACCATGTTACTGCTAGTGCAAAGTGGCTTTTAAGCTGGTGTATCTGGAGCTGGGGTAGGCCACAGCAACATCAGTGAGACGTAGGCATCGCAACTCTTCTACTCACCCTAATTGATAGCACAGCTGGTGAGTAGCGGGGAGGGAGGATGGTTGGGACAATCTCTGGTGGCCCCTGGAGACCTTTAGTATTTGATATAAATTTGGAGCAGTTGCCAAGCTGCTCCATCTGATTCTGATTGGGTTGGCTCAGCATCTAAAGAGACCAAGGTTGGGGTAGCACAAAAGTGCCCCTTTGCCCATTGCCTCCTGAGATCGTGCCAGATGTTTCCCAGTTGTTGTGGAGACTGTGTGCCTGGAAACACTGGGCTGTGTCTAGAGCAGCCACATGAGCTGGGAGGCTTCTTTATTGAAAAGTGAGAGATCATTATCCCAGTCTTCTGGCCAAGTCTCCCACCCTGTGGGTTTTGACCCTACCCACAGGCGACCTAGAAGCACCTGTGGGGTGTTCCTGAACACGAAGATAGCATATGAGTATCTAGCCTGTGCCAGATTATTTGCCCATCTCTTTCCAAAGGCCAGACTCTGACTATGGACCTGGCATTTCTCTATGATCATGAATATGAGTTTTCAAAAAAATAAAAACAATAACAAAAATCACAGCATTTTAATGCAGCCTCAGTGATTGCTTGGCAATATGTTACAGTGCTAATAGAAACCTGGTGGCTGCAAGAGAAATACAGCTCACAGCAGATGCATTAGAAACAGGTGAGACAGAAAATATTTTACCATTAAATCTAGTGCTTGGGAAAGGTCCCACGTTAAGGCCCAGGGGAAATGCTCTTCTCTGTTTATCCGCAACATAGATAGAGCCGAGGGAGCATTGAGAAATGTAATGATGCTGCCCTAGCTGCGCACCTCAGCTCTGCTTTGGAGGAAGGCAGAGTACCATTGCGATGCCCAGCAAGTCCATGGCACCCTTTCAGAGGCTGCAAAGAAGATGTCTGTTAGCATCTGGGAGACACTGAGTTCAGTCCCCTGTTCTGTCACAAACTTCCCACGTGGCCCTGGGGATCTCAGCCAGGGCTACACCCAATAAAAGACCTCAGGGCTTAGAAGTTAAGCAGCATTTCAAGTTAAGAAAGAAATCTCCTTATGTAGTGCCTGGGAAAAATTAGTCATTCAACTCAATTCAGTTTATCTTGTGTTAAGCACTGAGCTGCTCAGACCTGTCAAGACTAGGATATTTTTTAACATGTTCAGAGGTGCAACTGTCCAGAAGGGCCTTTAAAGGAAGACACTAAGGTACCTATGGGCTTTAGGGACAGGCTGAGAGGGCGTTTTCAATACTGAACTTTTGGACTTGGTGCTTGATTCTGTGGAAATGATAGTAGCTACCGTAAACTGGCAGAAGTAAATGTAGTAGAGCCTACTGTTCCAAAAAATAACTAATAGTTTTTTAATTTAAGCAAGACAGAATTTGGAGAGCAAGTGCCTTTAATTGTATTTGGAAGCTGGAGACAAAAGTGTAATTGTGATTGCATGAGCTGAGCTCCATAGACACATGTCTGGGAATAATTTGATGTGAAACCTGCATGATACACACTGATAAAATAGAATTAGGCTATTGTTGTCTCTTGAAAATGATGGTAAGAAAAGAAGTACAGACAGTAATGACTGGGAAACAGGAGGCTAGGAGGGAAACCTGCTGCTATTTATTTTCCCAGGCATGATTTTGAAAATGTAGATCATTTCTTAAAAGAACATCAGGATAAGAAACAGCAATAATATAATCTGAAAATTGTAAGGGAGAATTATTTCCTGGGAAATACTCAATCAGAAGGCAGCAGTTATAAAAACAAGATAGGCATTTAAGGAGAAAAACAACCAGAACAGAAACTGAATCAAGCAGAAGTGTAGGGTTATTGCTGGGAAAAGGGAGTACTGAACTAATAATGGTAACGGCGTGGCATTTGAGACTCAGATCTGAGGGCATTTTGATTAATAGAGAAATTGTTGTTTCTTGCGCTATTGCTGCATAGGACATGATATCAGTGTCACCCACTTGGATGCCTGCTGGAGCACAGTACGAATTTACACTTCATAAGGTTTGTCCTGAAGATCCTCAGCGTGAAATCTCCTAGCCTCGGCATTGCTATGGAAGGCACAAAACCAAGATTGTTAGAGGAGCATAGGCAGCTTACTCCCACAGAAATCAAAGGCCTCTAGGAGCTGCGAAAACCGTAACAATACGGCCAAAACATCTCAGACCTGTCGCAGCTTTCTTACACTTAGGTGCAGAAGTGCTAGAGGGCACACAAGGGCACAGTACCGCTCCTTGCCTGTTAGAGAGAGAATCCAGGGGAATGAGTATGAGATGACGGGTTGCAGGCAGTCCAGGGAAGTGAGGGGGGCTGCTGACCCTGAGCTGCATGGCAGGGGATGTAGTTAAAGAGAGGCTCTGGGCTAAGACGCCCAATATGCTCCCTTTGGAGTAGTAGGGGCAGGGTGTCCCCTTTTTGGAGTCCCTACAAATGATTAGTGGCAGGTGCCCTGGTTGTTACTAGAAAGCCATACTGATCGTAGCTTTGGAACGGGCAGGTGCTAACCAGTTTCAGAGCTGCTAACGCAATAGGAACCAGGGACCGGACTAGGATCCAGGGGATTTGCACAGTTTGCTCTTCCCTCACACGGGGCTTGGGGAGGAGGATTTTCCTACCAAATGCCACTTTTCATTGTCTGTGTGTCTGGGGGGGTCGGTCTCGCTGTTTGATGCTGGAGCCTCTCCTGCAGCATTAGTGCAGTGGCTGCAGTTTTCCCTGCCAAACTCCATCCCAGGCTAGGATTTAAACTCCATCCTTCTTCTGGATCACGGTGTGCACCTAAGAGGTCTCGTCAGGTGTCTGATGAATCCATTTGTCCAGCGTCCTGCAGCCATCACACCAAGACTTTCTATGCCTATATCTAGGAAGAGTATGGAGGAACCTACCCAAGACCTACCTTCCCCCCTTTAGACCACTGAGATGGAGTCCAAAGGCCAGACCGAGTCTAGGCTTTCAGTGCCCCGATGGCTGTAGCTTTTGCCACAGAGCAATGGAGGATTTGAAAGTAGCCACCTAAAAGCCACTCAAATTGGCATTTTTACAAGGTGATTTTCATGAACGGTGCATGCCCCGAGAGGCTGGGGGGCACGGCGACTGCCCCCAGGCAGTGGGGGGGGGGGGGCAGCAGCGGAGGCATGGTGGTGGTGAGCGGGGAGCTCCCGCAGGCAGCTGTGGCGGACTCAATGGTGAGGGGAGGCGGGGGGGGGTGCACCCCCTACACATCGCCAATCGTGATTTTTGTTCTTGTAATTTGTAGAGAGGGGATGCATCTACATTACCCTTGGGAGCTTGATTGGTTAAGTCCTCTGGGCACCTTTGACTATCTCCACCCCTGTATATAGGCTTGCCAGTCACTTCTGAGATAAAGTAAGGGGGGATCGTTTTCATTCCCACTTCTGTTAAAGCTCACATAAAGATTCCCATTGGCTTTGGGAGACATTGCTTTGGGACCCTATGTGAAATTCTTTCCATTTTCCACTCTCTGTTATGGGCTAATCACAGATGAAAGCTGAATTAGCCAGGAGGGACATATAAAAATCAGCTGTAGTTAAAGTTACAGCTGATGAAGTGTATAGAAAAGCAACATAACATGTGAAGCAAACTTCGGATTTAATTCATTTTGTGTACCTTTGCAATAACTTTATTTGATCGTATTTTCCCCTGCAGTCGGTGTGAACACAGAACACCTGTAACCGGCTGTTAAATATATAGTGGTTTATTCCGTGCCCCTGTTGCATGCACAAATCCCATGGACATCAGTGGAGTTTACCCTTAGGCACAGGGAGAGACCCAAAACCTCTCGAGAAAGTCTGTATTTATAAGAGTCTGTCATTTATCAGGTGCTTAATTGAATTATGGAGTGCTTCAGACTACTTGAAAAGAGCTGAGTGCTGTTTTCTCCATAGGTCAGAGCCTCTCCGGACATGTGCAGACTTTCCAATCTTACCATAAAGCAGTTTTGGGAAATAGGAATCAGATGGGTTTTGTTTATAAAACTTTAAGAGCTTGATAGCACAAAGAGGTTCAGGGGACATAAAAATGCCAAGTATTCATCTGTATAGAGAAGAGGAGCCTGAGAGGGGATTGAAGAGCAGCCTTCAGCTACCTGAAGGGTGGTTCAAAAGAGGATGGAGCTGGGCTGCTTTCGATTGTGGCAGGTGACAGAACAAGGAGCAACGGCCTCACGTTGCAGTAAGGGAGGCTTAGGTTGGATATTAGGAAGAACTGTCTCACTAGGAGGGTGGTAAGACACGAGAACGGGTGACCCAGAGAGGTTGTGGACTCTCCGTCCTTGGAGGTTTTTAAGATCTGGCTAGACAAAGCCTTGGCTGGTATGATCCAGTTGGGGCTGGTCCTGCTTTGATCAGGGGGTTGGACTAGATGTGACCTCCTGAGGTCTCTTACAACCCGAATTTTCTATGATTCTAAGTTACTCCTGGGAGAGTTTGTTCTGGGAGACTGAATGCCTGCGTGCTTTCCCTGACTTAACTCATCCTGAGGACCAGGAGGAGTAGAGCCGGGGAAAGGCTCCTCTGCTTTCCAGAGGCATCCCGCACTCTGAAGAAGGCACAGGGAGCAATTGTTCCTGCTCCCCCCAGACAGAGAGTGGAAGTGGGAGGGGAGAAACAGCCCCGGGTGCTTCCTGCCTGCTTCTCACTCTCGAGTGCCCAGTGCCAGAAGCAAAGAGGGGCTTTGTCCCTCTGCTTCAATCCTTCTGGGAACAGGAGGACTGGAGCAGCCCACCCTTTCTTCAGCCCGGGATCGCCCTGGTCTCAGGAAGGCACAAGGAGCAGGGCAGAGGGGCCGGTTGCTGACTGGATGTCTGTACCACCCTTCTGGAATCATTGCTATCGATGGACATTTTCCATTGATACAACCGAACATTTTTACACAGCCGTTGTTGGCGTAGTGTCTCCCTGAACAGGTGGATGAGGAAGGACAGTGAAGAGTCAAATGTGTGTGCAACCACCATTGTTGCCCAGAGCAGCTGAGCCAGCACGAGCTTACCCCTTGGGAAGACTTAATAGTGCCTACCCTGGGATATTTGTGAGCCTGAGTACCTGCGTGCTGTTTTCTTATCACCAGACCTAGCTCTAAACAGTGAGGCCTTTGCTCTGCTCTGTCTTTTCCCACAGCGACCAGACCACAGGGGAATCGAATGTCTTATTAAATAGAGCTGAACAAATAGCAGGCACGTATCTCTGCAAACATTGATTTGGGTTTGGGACTAAATAGTGACTTCATTAAAGGGGTTGAGATCCTTTTGTGTAATGTTCCCCAAATATACCAAATGTTTTGTGAGTGATCAGCAACAGCTTTCCATCCAATAATTTGCTTACTGCTTTTTTGGGGTTGAGGCTATGCGTTTAGCTCTGGAGCTGGTCAAAACTTTTTTAGCAAATAGATGATGAGATGTGCATTGCTTAAACCACATACAATAGTGGGCCAAATGGGGTGTAAATCACCTGGTACCAACATTCCTCCACCTGCAGCTGTGAAGGCCTGGTTCATTGGGTTCAGTGACAACTTTGCTGCGTTTGGCCCATTCAGACTGATGTAGTCCCTAGTTGTGGAGGTAATGTTTTATTCCGAAAGCCATTCGCCATTTATGTATTCAAACTCATTATTTCTGTACTCGGATCAGATGCGAAAATATGACAGCCCATTAAATGCTCTTCATCTCACGCTAAGCATTTCTTCAAAAGCACGATTTAATGGTTTTAGGAGTGTTTGAAATGTTATAGCGCAAGTTGTACACCCGAGTAATTAACACTTTTTTTTTAATGTGGAGTTGTAATATTTATTAGAACTGAAGCACAAAGACCATGAGACAAGAAGAACTTGATCTTGCCCGGGTGGCTGATTCTGCTGTCGCCTCCTGCTACTACCACCACCCTCTTTTTTACAATTTAACTCATTCACTGCCTCGTTTTTTTCTCCCAGCCTTGTTTCTGTTGGTCTAAAATCTCCAGTTCACACAGCAGGATAGTCTACTCTACCCAGAGTTGATGTCAAATCACGTTGCTTGATGGATGGAGATGACAATGCTCTTTTTAGGTATTATTCTACAAAGAGTAAAACTTGACGATTGTGAAGGTAGGATAATAGTTTCCATTCTAACACTCTGGTTTTGTACCGCAAATGTTAGAGATATACCCATATTACCATAAAAGCCAGGAAAATATTTCCCATTAACAAAAAATCTTTTCGCGTTGTGGAACAATTTTAGTGCTGAAATGGCTTGAAATGGGAAGTTAAAAAGGGCTGCGTGGTAGGAAGATGTATTTAAGTGTGCTGGTAACACTTGGGGTTGGTTGATTTAGCATGGTGCACTTTGCACAAACACTCGCATTTCTCGTTTGCAAGCACAGCGAAGGTTGAAGCTCACTGGCACTGATGGCTAAACTAGCTAAGCCATGAAAGGTTTGTGTAAGGGCGTTCAGCAAGTGGGGCTTGTACTGATGGAAAACTTTCTGCACTCTCAGTGCTAAGAATCCCTTCTGTTCTGGCCTCAAAAGCTGTGATTTTTGTGAATTAATGTTTGTGGAGAGCAACAACAACTCAAAAGTAGCCTCTCCATTATGAGTACTGTTATTAGCAAGTACCCTTTCTGCTGCTCTGTGGGTAAAACATTTTTCACATTATCTGTCTGACACATTTGAAAAATAAAGTGCTTTTTAAAATGTTGCTGGAGGAAAGGTTTTGCCTTAGCCTTGAAGCCAAACTAGTGGTGCCTGAAAATTGTTGTGAAACGTGCTTATATATGTGAACAAGAAGGTACCATTTTCCCCATGTACTTTGGAAATGTTTGTGCCCATCTTAATCAACCCGCACTGGCACGTACACTGGTAACGATTATAATAGTGATAGTGGAGCCGATTACTTTACAGGGCCTCAGCTATGCTAGGAGAGCTAGAAAGTATATAATTTAAGAGAAGTACAGTTCCATCAGTGGTACCAGTGTAGAAACTATACATTAAGGGGGATTGTATTTTTTCACCACCAAACAACACATTTGACCATGCTTAAATGACACGGTTTAAAATCTAGGAGGAAGAAGTGATAGAAAACTTTCTGTTGGGAAATGGCGTTGTCTTAGAACAACAACAAGCAGCAGCAATCCAAAGGAACATGCTGAATGTAGTGACATTTTAAGAAAGAAAATATAAAAATGTATACTTCTATCACATTCAAGAAGCCAAATCAGAACGTGAGGTTCGCACAGCGTCAAAATGGTATTGGTCAACTGATCTCCCATTTTCTCTTCCCCTAAACTATCATTAGACACAATTTTGTTTTAATGTCTTCAGTCTTGATTTGAGCGACTTCAAATTGCCTTTATTTCCCATGGTATGGTGTGTCCACCAGACCAGCTCTGGACACCTTCATCGTCCACAGAGGCTACCTCCACTGGAGATTTTGGGATGCTACTTTTTTCTGTGTAGACCAATCCCTTTTGCCATGCTTCGTACCTGTGCAGTTCTTCTAGCAGCCGATCCTGGTCATAACCAACAGGACACAGCAGAATCCCAGTGACGATGATTACTGCTATTTCTGATTTTCTTAAAAGTCCCAAAGGGAATTGGGAACCCTGTGTAACATCATACATGACAAGAAGAAATGTCTGCTCCCCGTCACCATGTAAGAGTGTTGTGGGAGCCAACAAATGGATACGACAAGCAGTGGAGAGGGCACCGTGTAACACTGAGGGAGTTATGGTTAGTATAATAAGCAACAGTCTTAGCTCTCCAGCTGCTAGGCCTTTGTAGAAGATTTGGGGAGCATCATGATAGAGGTGAGTTTTAGAGAGGACAATGGGGATTTATAGATTTTTCCCAGGCCAAAAATTGCAGCTTGATTGGCTAGGAATTGAGCCTCACTCAGCTGATTGGAAAGCCATTATGCTTTCCGCAGTGCAACACATGCCTTGAAAATAAACTCAGATCCTCATATTTCAAGGCTGCATTTTCAAAAAAGTTACAAAAAATAAGGATTAGAAGCATTTGAATAGCTTTTTAAGGAGGTGTGGAGGCTGGAGCTGCATAAGTGAGCACAAGGACTCCTGCACACATACGAATAAGGCAGCTGAGGGCAGGGGGGCACTTGGTTTGGGAGGAAAAAACAGCATTAATGGACACATTCCTTTTATGACAGAGAATCTGAGGGTTTATTATCTGAATCTGAGGGTTCAATATTGCAATAAATAGCCCCACTCAGCATGACAATGATTGTGCAGAGCTCTCTGCACGCTTGCTTTCTACACTGGAGAGCTGGCGATTTTGCTTTCCCCAGTCCTTTCCAGCTTGCCAGAATGATTTCATGACATCAGAACATTGAGTTCCAACAAAGAGAGAATCAAGAGGGTTTGGGGGGCAATTGTTCTGTAATGGCAAGGCATAATAAGCCCCTATTTTATTTCATGACATAATTTAATAGAGCAATCATTTTCTGGTAATAGATGTTGCTGGGCCTGAGTTTGTTGCATCTTCTAACACAAAGGTATGCTGGAAGGCAGAAAATAAGGAGGTATGTCAAGAGGTTTTATTTTTATTCCTGCTCATTGGCTGACTTTGGCCATTTCATTGCCTCAGTTTCTCCATCACTAACTAGATCTTGTAAAACTCCAGCACCTATTTTATGATAAGACTGAAATGGAAGAAGAGATGATGCTCAGATATTCAGGTTAAAACCTTGACTCCTTTGAAGCCAGCTGATTAGCTCTCATGGTTTTGACTAAAGCCAGATCCCCCCCACCCCCACTCCCTCTTTTAAAGAGTCATTCAAAGTGGTGTTTGCGGGGTAATTTGGGGGGGAGGGGCAAGACGATGTGTGACCTCATCTGAGGATGTGCCTCTGCGTTTAGTAGTGGCTGACTTCTGACAAACAGCCTGCCATGCCTCTGATTAACACACACATCACAGCAAACTAATCAATCCGGCGGTGGCATTAGACTTCAGCTACCGCCACAAGGTGCAAGGTGATTAATGTAAGGAGCTTAAGGAGAGTAGATTTAATAGCCAGGCAAAGAACATCAGTTATTGGAAATTCATTACCTTTCTGATGTCATTTATCTGGAATACAAGCTCTTTTGTTCCCATACAAATGTATGGATTTGAGTTTGTAATTCAGCAGTTAAAGCACTCTTTAATTACGCTGGGGTGTGACAGACAGAGGTATAATTTATTCTCTTTTCTTGGCCTTTGTCACAGGCTTGCTCTCATTAGCCTCTCCCTGGAGTGCCCACAGTAAGAACCCAGTTGCTTTGCGTCTCTTTGGTCTCTAAAGGGGAAAGGGGGTGGCAAACCCTTTCTCTCTCCCTCAGAGCTAAGCAAGGCTGAGACCTGTTCAGCGGAGGTTCCCCAGGCCATTCTGCCTAAAAAAGGCTGGTGGGAATTGGTTGGTTGCAGAGGTCGGAGGGACTGCACATGCCTTGGCTGTTCCTTCAAGAGGGAATACCATTGCACCCTTTCTGTAGTTGCCATGGGGTACAACCGGAAGTGCAAGCCATGGGGACAGGTTCAGAGATTGCCTTTGCTTCCTCGATCATCTCTTCTCCTGACCCTCCTCCCAGCCTAGGCCCAATGTGCTAGGTTGGCTCTGGCATACCAGTTTCAATAGCCAGTGGCTCAACAGGGAGTAATGTGGCTAGCAGCTGCCTTTGACTCTCCAAGTTGAACAACCAACAAGGTGTCCATTTACAGCATTTACACCATTTACAGTTACCTGGGAGCTGCCTTCAACACAGAGTCTGAGCAAGATGCCTTGACCACTGGCACGATGTCCTGGCACCTTGCCTAGCACTTCTGGAAAAAAAATATTACCTATATTCTAGCAATGCTGGAGCTACTCAGTGCTGTGGACTTGATTTAGGTCTTTTGCAATAGACTGCTGTGCCAAAACTCTCAATCCCCCTCTGCACTTGCAGTTGTACCATCGCTGGGATCTGTATAGTTGAATGAGGCTCCTGGATGGGCAAAATGAGAACAAGAGGAACAACCTGCATCTGCCATCTTCTCTTCCTAGTGTACCAGTGCGAGAGGCCAGAGTCTGTGTAACTTAGAAGAAGTTTTTATTGGAGCAGCTTCATAGCAGTCTGTCTTCCTAAGAGTGCTCTAGCGGGATACAATAAAGTGCTAATATAATTGCCCTTCTGTTCTTCTGAGCAATAAACAGATACCTGCAACTAAACAAGCTACCAAGCCAAAGGCCAAGTGATTTATCAGAATGAGGGAATCAAATTATAGCAGAGGGAGACAGAGAGGAAGTGGTATTATTGCTATTAGCATTTCAGCTTAATACAATATTGATAAGCTTTATTTTTAATTAATAGCACCAGATGATGAGGCCATGTTTTCAGCTGATATTATCACTGACAGTTTAGGGTTAACCGGAAGCTCTGGGTATTCAACTCAAGTATTTCCTTGTGGGTGAGATGACTCAAATTCAACAACAGCTGTCACACACTCTGATTGGGCAAGAATATCTACTGGCATTATAAATGAGCGTAATCCAAGCTATTGCTCTGCACCAAACAACATCATTAGTTCAAGCAGAGGGAGGAGAGAATGGAGACAGGTATATTTATCCCAGGCACTGGGAGAGTTAAAATTGTATTGCTGGAAGCAAACAAACGAACTCCGTTTAGATGATCTGGAATTCAACCTAGAAGTGGATGTAGATGGGAAATTATTAGTTATATTCATAATTATGTTGTTCGTTGTTTCTGTAACAGATAACCCTAATGAACCTATTCCCATAGTTTCTAGCCAGCTTATATACTTGATCAGGGATAAACATGGATAGTGTGCAAACTATTTTTCATTGCTAAGAAATAAGCCCTTGGTACTTTAACCTCTGTGTTATAATTGGGACTCTGGTTTCTGGCATTTACTTGAGGAAAAATGGCAGTTTCCTAGAATGCAATTTTCTACAGAGAATTTTCACCAGTGCAGTGTGGAAATTACTCCCAATTACTGCCAAATCTGTTGTTTCGCCACTGTCAGAGCCTCAGGAATTGGACTCGTTTCAGAACAGGGAAACATAACCATGCACTTTTTTTTTATATTGCAACATTTATATTTTAGAAAGTACCGTGGCATATTTTAAAGTCTTCTCTACTTTTCCAGCAGTTCTAACAATATAGCCAAAGGGCCTGGGGCTCAGTTTTCAAGAGCGTAGTACCTACAATTGGGACCAGATTTCCAAAAGCTGACCCTGCTGAGTACATTTGAAAAATCTAGGTCTTTGGACCTTGATCTAGAGCAGGGGTTGTCAATGAGGGAGTACTTTGGAAGGTCCCAGGGGGTATGCAGCAATGGCATGGAGAAGCGCCAGCACTTCCAGTTTTGCTCGTTGACCAGCCACCGGGGGACTCCCTGCTTCTGGACCGGCCGCTGGGGGTATGCTGATCAAAAAAGGTTGAAACCCCTGATCTAGAGAACTCTTCTCTTTCTATATAGATATGAATAATCTAATTTATTTCCATGGGATTCCTCACACCTGTGATTAATATTGAGCACGTGTAAGTGCATGAGAAGTGGGGCTGTATTTGGATATCCTAAAGGGAAGCGTGAGCGCTCCTGGAAATTTGACTTCTCCTCTTCCTTAGTTAAGTCCAACTTCTGAAACAAAATATTCTTTTGTTATTCACCCAGCCTTAGCTAGTGGCAATGAGGAATCTTTCCGCATCTGCATCTCCCTCCTATAGCACTGCCATCTTCTTGCCAGGCTACCTAGGGATTTATGTGTAGTCCTGTAAATCGTAAAATAAAATATTGGATGATGAAAGTTGGGGCTGCACTTTCTTCCCCAGTCTCTATCCAGCCAGGTAAGAATTGGTCTGAACCATTGCTGAAACTCCAAGGGGCAGAGAAATAACACATCTGCCATGAGGGAGGAGACGATGATGTCTGTATGAGCTCCACTTCCGGTTAGTTCTGCCACCCTTGGCGATGGAGATATTTGGCTGGGTGGTTTGGGAGAGGGAGGGAGGATGGGAACTGGAGTAGCAAATGTTGCGACTGAGGTTTGGTAGCCAGCTACTTTTCTGCTGAACAGATTGGCCTCTCTCCAGGCCAATAGCTCTTCCTTTTCCAAGAGCCCGAAACAAAACAGAGACATGCTCAGTTATATTGAGTCTCCTATTAATATACAGCCGTCAGTGGCAGTGAATATATTTGGACTTAAATAGCTGCCTGAAAATAATAGACTGCTAGTGAGGACCAAGAACCGAGATACCTGGCATTTGACTAATCATGGCAGTTCTAAAGTGGGAAGGGAGAATTTAATTATTTTATCGGTTGGTGATCCTCTCAGCTCCTTGAACGTAGAAATACTCCGTGTCCAGGAAGCAGCACAGCTTAGGGGCCATGTGAAGCAGATTCAGTGGCAGCATTGTATTTTTTCACCATGTGTGTCTGATGAACTTTCTGACTCCGTTCAAGCCAAATGAACCAGCTGAATGTATTAGAAGAAGGGAAAAGAGATACTAACACATGGGATCAGGGCAGCTAACTATGCGGTCTGGAGCTGCATTTGAGTAGCAAGAACTACAGGCTTCTTCAGAACTCCAAATACAGGACAATGACTACACGGAGGAAGTTTGTTTCTAGTGCCAGGCTGTTAGCTTATAACACCTGAGGATTTATATCTCTTAGAAAGCTCTGCCTTGCTCTGTTGCGCTTCATCTGTGGAAGTATGCACCTCTTTTTGGATACCCACTAAGTTTTTGGTCTAATAAGACTTGTCGACAGTGAGCGCCACGTGCTAAATCTGTGTTTTGTTCAATAAAATATTTACTGTCAGCAGTGGCTAAGTGTGTTACCTTTCACATTGGACTGAGAACAGGATCTTTTTCCTTCTACATTAATACAGCTTGGGGCCAAGACTTGGAGGAGATATAAGAACAAAGGACATGAAGCAATGGGGGTCATAGGCGACTTGTAGGGGGCGCATAGGAGTGCATGTGCCCCCTGATGGGGCTGATGCCCCCCCCAATGGCCAACACTGATGTTGTCATAGGGCTGGTGCCCCCCCAACAGGGCTGCCACTGTTAGTGGCTTCTGCAGGTGCCCCCCCAGATTCAGGAGGCACCAGGTGGGGGTTGAACCAAATGACCCCCGAGGTCCTTTCCAACCCTATGACTCAGAGCACAAAGAATTGCACATTACAGAATCAGTCACCAAGCTAGGAATGCCAGGTCGAGCTATGCTCAGGGGAACTGAGATCCTGGATGTGTTTGCAACCAACTGCTTTTGATTTAAATGCTGTTACCTTCTGGTTTTAATCAGTCTCATCTTGCGGCAGTCTACCACGACATGGTTGTTTTCAAGCAAGGAGAAAAGAACCAAGGCAACATTGAAGGCAAAGTGATAAAATATTTACAACAACAAAACCACTTACTCAGTCTTGTTTAAGGACATGGAGTTGTCCTCTTCCAGTAGCAAAAGACTACAAGTAACAAGCTAGAGGAGATGTGACAGATGTATCGGGGAGGAAATGTGAAATGATAGGTGTTTGAGTCCTGGGGGTGTATTTATATACGGATCTAATCTTTTCCAGCTGATTCTTGTGTCTTGGCCCATGTCTTTGTCACCTCCCTGCTGAGCCTGGGACTGCTTTGGACAAACAGATGGGCAGAGCAGAGGGTTTAAGAGCATCCTAAGTCATATTTGGAAGAGGTACACCGCCTGAGAGCAACATTATGGTGCTATAGATAGGGCCTTACTCTGTCCCACAGACAACACATTTACATAGATTTACTGCATAGTATTCTGTAGCCTACAGACAACCCAGAGATTTGTCTGAGAGGACAGATTGGATGATACACAAACTTCCAGGACACCACAATGCTGTGGCATATTCCTGCCATTATACGGGGCATTTGGGATATACACAGGACTGGATTTTTAACATTTATATGAGCCATTAACAGAACTATTCCATTACGACAACATGGATTCCCTGAGAAGAGGTAGGTTTGTCTCTCTTTAAGAGCAGCACCTCTCAACAGACTGCACCCTCACGCAATGCAAATATTTGCTGCTGATGTAGCCGAGTGGCGGCATTAGGCTGCATGATGATAAACCTCCTTTTGCCTGTGGCAGAAACAAATCAGAAGTCCTTCTTCCCCAGGAGCATTAGCAGAGTATTCTTTAGAAATACATTAGTTTGTATTTTCAAAAAGAGAAGCCATTGACAGGGTGGGAGTTGGGGGAGAATTTTCTCCCTTTCACTGATTCCATGCGTTTGCTTGCAACGTGCCTACCAAAGACTTGTACGATCTATTCTGCTAAAGGGTGACATCCAGGGACTCAATATTTTATCTTGTGGAAACAGGTGTTTCAGCATAAACATTCAAATGAGCTTGAGAAAATCTGCAAGATGGGGAGGTGGAAAACGTTTTAATTAGTCTAGGAATCCAAAGCATGTGGCTTGCTTGTAATGCAAACTTGAAAACCGGCTGCGATTATAAGGAAAGAGCATTAACAAACAAGCACCTTCCTAGACCGAAAAACTGCCATGCCATGCTTGAGGTTTCAAATATGCTTATTTAAAAACTATTGTCAGGCAATACCATTTCTGTTGTAAATGTAAGTAGTTAAACCTTTGCATAGAATCAGATTGTGGCATTATTTCTATGCTGAATGGCATTGTGGTGTTTTAATACATGAGTGTGCTGTGTAAGCCCTAAATGGTAGAGCGAACACAACAAATACACAAGGAGGGTGCGTGGGTTTCTGAAATTCACAGTGAACTCTAACGTGCTTCATAAGAATATGAGTGTGATGGCGAGGCACCACCACAGGCTCCCGAAGTGGGGAGGGTAATCCCTGCGGGACCCAAACCCCAGAAACAGACCCCCTGCGGGGATAACTTACCTCCTGCAGAACAGGTGGAGCAGGAGTTGGGACTGTGGCTGCAGCCACATGAACCAGTGTTAAGCTAACTGTTTAATCAGCTGTTTCCCACACGGGGAACATTTGGACCAATCACGGCAGCCGTACAGGCCGCTGCAGGAAAGTTTAAAAGCCCTGGCTATGGCAGGGCATGCGGGAAGCTGGAGAGAGAGAGACTGTGTTGGTGGGCAGCATGCTAGGCATGCTGTGGCTCCAGTGTGGGAAGGGAGCAACACAGCCTGCGCGGCTCCCGCAGACAGCGCAAGGGAACCCTTTGAGCCTCCTGCAGAAGGCAGAGCAGGGGAAGCTCCCCAGCTCCCCGCTGAGGACAAGCTAGAGAAAGCCTTTAAGTTCCCTGCAGGCAGCAGGGCAGAGGAGGCAAGGGTAAAGGAGGCAGCTCCACAGCCCTCTCCTCCTCAGGGGAATATTTCTTCTGAGAAAAAAAAACCGAAAGGGAGAAAAGCAAAAAGACTAGGGAAGGCAGGCCACAGGCCATCCTACAGGGCCCAAAATCACCGTTTCCAGATATCCACCCAGTTGGTGAGTGGATGGGGTGTAGGGGCGGCGGAGCCCCGTGGAATATCGTGCCAAGCAATTGTGAGTAGTGCCATCTGTCAGGAGGCCCTCCGGGGAAGATTTCCACTGTAACCCCCCTCTCTTTATAGTTTAATATCAAAGTCATGGTAGGAAAGTCAAGGGGAGGGGCTACTCACCCGGCAGGCTGTGCAGCACATAAGCCTAAGTGATCACAGTGAGGAAGGGATGTTTTCATATATTTCATAGACATTAGGGCTGGAAGGGACCTTGGAAGATCATCGAGTTCAGCACCCCACCTAAAGGGCAAGAAGTTAGCTGGGGTCATAGGATCCCAGCAAAATAAGTATCCAATTTTCTCTTGAAGATGTTCAATGTAGGTGCTTGAAAAATGAAGGTGTTCAATGTAGGTGCTTGTCCAAAGCTCCATGGTAATACCCTGCATTTAATAAAAAGTTCAAGAAACATCCAAGTCCCATCCCCACTGGGAAAGTGAAGTGGTTTTCTTGACCAGTCATGCTTATGTGAATTCAAGAAGCCTTTAAATAAACTTCCTGGAAAATCATTCTTGGAAACAGGATGATCTGAAACCGTACATGATCAGAATGTAAAATACATTCACAGGTGTCATGATTTCCCAAAGCAGATGAAACAGTAGAGTAGAGACAGAGAGAGTCAGGTTTAGTTTTAAACCTCTCAAACAGCTCAAAGGTTTTCAACCTTAAAAACATCCAGGGCTGACAATTGTTTCAACTGGCGTTTTGATAGAACAGCATTTTGTTTCGAGTTTTGTTTAATTTCAAAACCGCTGTTTCAATGTTTTGCCCATAAACTATAAAAAGGAAGCACAAAACTGCCTAAAAGTGCATATATATATATATGCACCCACTGACTAGCATAACTGATAGGGCTGTGTGAAACACCATTCTGAGACCATGAAGCCTGCCAAGTTTCAAGGAGATAGGTTTAGGGGTTTCTGGGAAACTGCACCTCAAGATCTTGAAAGCAAAACTCATGTCACGTGTGTGTGTTAAGGCACAGTGGGGTGAAAACTGCAGGGAGGGTAGCCCCTGTTGAGGGCATGAAGGTTGTCAAGTTTCAAGGAGGTAGGTGCAGGGGGTTCTGGGAAACAGCACCTCCGGCTGCTAACGAGCGAAAGTCATGACATGTGTGACTGTGTATGTGTTTTCCATCCCTCCCCCAGAGCACTGAGATTGGAAGGGACCTCAGGGAAGGATGACAGCCACTGGCCAGTTACATAGCCAATATGAGAGCAGCCCTTCCTTCCTTCCTCTTCCCCCTCCCTCTCCTTACTTTCTATTTCCCTGCAGGCAAAACTTTTGAAACATTTCGACTACCCTCGTTTCGTTTCAAGGCTATTTCAAAGCCCATCGTTCCATTTTGATTTTGCTGTTTCGAGTTTGAAACAAGTCGATACAGCGTACAAAATGAAACACCCGGCAAAATTTTGCACAGGCCTAGCTGATATAGCCATGCCATGGTTCAACCCATTCAGTCTAAGGAATCTCAATCACAGGACAATATGCCTAGACTCATTTTTCATTTAAACAGAAAAAGGGTTGGTCAAATCCCAGTTTTCCACTTTCCCTCTCCACTATAACTCTGTGAATAATCGATGTTTTTGTCGGTTTCTCTGGCCAAGGAATGGAGCTGCATTTAGTCTGGGAACATTGTTTTGAAATGAGGGGAAACATGATATTGCTTTGTTTACCAAATGGCAAAATTAAACAGGTCACCTTTTCTATTAAACGAAAATGTTTTCAGCTAAAGCAATTTACCAGCCTCCACCTGAATTGTCACAAATAGTTTTTAGGCACCCCTGAAACCATACCTTTTGGTGGGTAAATTATTCACTAGAAATATTTCACTCACCTCTTTTCTGAAATCTGTCTCCCAAGCTGCTTTTGACAGTCCTTTAAATGAATGGAAAACTTAGAGGTACCTGACACATTCAGCAATGAACAGAATGGCTTTTATTCATACCCAGTAATTATGTGTCATAATGATTCTTACTGTGCATTCAATATTGTGAATCAATAATCAGCAAAGATATTACATTGTGTGATAGGGCCATATTAAATGTAAATACACGAGTCAACATTCAGATGAACACATTCAGAGCTCTGCTTGTATGACACAGATACTGTGAAACTATTAGATGCCATTCACATTGCCAGTCCTGTAGAGGATTCCAGGAAAGTGCACTTAGGCAATTCATTTAAACTTTGGTCCATAAAGGATACCATACTATAGCTCTGTTACCTGAAAATTACTTTTTTTTCTCTTTAGTTCTTGCTGGAAAGAAAAAATTGTAAATATTGATTAAAATAAAAGTAAGTTATAAAACATGAAGACTCAAAATTACATTTTTGAGGATTAAGACTTCCTAACTTGACTAAAAATCTGGTATGGAATGTGTGCCACTCTGCTGAATACCCCAACAAAAGGTAGCATTAGTGGGTGTGTCTACACATGTCCCTGACTGCATAGTTGGTACTGCACAGTCATTTTGTACTTGCTATATTGGCAACATACTGCACAGTCCCAGTGGCGCACCGGTCGGTTTAGACCCTACTACTCAGTAGCTATGAGCTCATTGCTGTTGCACAGTAGTGGTTGCTTGCCTCACAGTTAGCGCCTGTTGGTGCTACGTCACTGTAGCGTCTCGTGTAGACATGCCCAGTTAGTAGCAAAGTAGGTATGGTGAAATATCAACTTACATGGAGGTCTAATTCCTTCATGGAAGGAAGTAATGCATCATGACAGTCAGATGACCATGGTATATGAGATGATAAATACCATCTGGAGAATCAGCCTGTATAGGAAATGGGAACAGGGAATACAGTTTCGTTTGGACTGCTTTTGATCACCCCCATTGCTTATAGATTCATAGATGTAGGGTCAGAAGGGACCTCAACAGATCATCAGCAGATGCATGACAAATAGGTCCAAGGAGGTGATACTTCCCCTCTATTGGGCTCTGGTCAGACCGCAGTTGGAGTACTGCATGCAATTCTGGGTGCCGCACTTCAAGAGGGATGCGGATAACCTGAAGAGGGTCCAGAGAAGGGCCACTCGTATGGTTAAGGGCCTGCAGACCAAGCCCTATGAGGGGAGACTAGAGAAACTGGACCTTTTCAGCCTCCGCAGGAGAAGGTTGATAGGTGACCTTGTGGCTGCCTATAAGTTCACCACGGGGGCACAGAAGGGAATTGGTTAGTATTTATTCACCAAGGCACCCCTGGGGGTTACAAGCAATAATGGCCACAAGCTAGCAGAGAGCAGATTTAGACTGGACATTAGGAAGAACTTCTTCACAGTTCAAGTGACCAAGGTCTGGAGTGGGCTCCCAAGGGAGGTGGTGCTCTCCCCTACCCTGGGGGTCTTCAAGAGGAGGTTGGATAGGCATCTAGCTGGGGTCATCTAGACCCAACACTCTTT